>JANQBM010006925.1:0-12746 GCA_025594535.1 Erythroxylum domingense | reverse complement strand
CATAGTGCTCCCTCCCGATTGCCAATTCATGCTTCAGAGCTCAACAGGTTCTGTTACTGATGCTGTTATTTATATTACCAGTTGAGTTAAGAATGAAATATGAAACTATGAAACGCCCAGAGAGTGAAGAGAATTCCGTTGTTGAAATGAGGGGAGAGAATTGCGACCTCTGACTCTGAACGTACCTTCGTCTGTGTTAGAAGATAACTGTCATGGAGTTGTTGTCGGGGATCGATGAGGCAGGTACAATGAAAATTGAGAAATAAGTGGAATAAGCAAATTTCAGGGGCAAAGAAGCAGTAGTACCTATGATCCACGCAGCTATTCTCTCAACTTCGATGAAGCCCTTCGCCATGATGATCCCAAAAAGTAAGAAATGCTAACTTCTTTGGACGATACGTCCATTTATAATAATATTTGGACATTTCAGTAATTTAATTACAATATAATTAATTTTAATTAAATATTAATTATGTTCAAATAAAATTAGATATCTTATATTAGTCTTTATTTATTAAATATCTCATATTTAATTTTAAAATTTTTTAATACATTATCTATCTTTATATATCTAATTTCTAGAATTAAATTGTTACCTTTTTATTTCTAATAAGAGTTATTCTTGAACTATCATATCTCTAACCATTGAAAATGAAAATTGTTTTTCTCAATGAGTAATATCTGTCTATCTACTCCACTAAAGAGTATAATTACACTTAAAATTTACAATTATTTTCAAAATAAACTCTTTAAATTTATCATCAAAGTAAATATTTCAACTGTCTCCTCACTTTTAACTATACATCAAATGTACCAAAAAAGGTAGTACTTCTATTTAATTGTACTACCATGAAATTTGAACTTTTTAGACTTCAGTTAAAACCCACTAGTTATCTTTAGAACTATCCATCTATAAGTATTCATTGAAATAAACATTTTATTTAATGGTGTTTAAAAGATAATATATAACTTTTTGGATATCTCATGATCTTTTATTATTCGATTTAGTTCTAAATTATTAGACAAGATATGTTTTATCTAAGCATCACATCCTAAACTCATTAAATTAATTTGAATATTTCAAAATCTTACCATTCCATGTTTAACATAAAAATTTTGTTAATTTATTTAATTAGAACTGTAAAAGGCAAGTGGTTAAAAGGCAAGTGGTTATACTAGACATATCTATAAAAGAAATAAATATTGCATCATATAATATCTCATATTATGCACTCCTCCTAACATAAATTCATACTATTTTGAAATTTAGTTATAGAGGTATTCGTTAGAAACTCTCATTCCTTATAGATAACTAAGAAATTTTAGATCTTATTAATTGATTTTATCCAAGTATTTTAGCATTCACATTGTTTAATTTCTACATAGATTTAAATAATTTAAATTTTTCAAAATTTTAAATCAATATCTCATTTAATACATATGATTATAGAGTTATTAGTAAACTTAATGAAATACAAGTATTTATCCTTCTATAAATTGTCATAATATCCAATACCTCATATGTGTAAGATTTAGCAATTCGATACTATAATTATCCTTTCACCAAAGTTTGGTTTGATCACCCTTCAACCTAACAAATTTTATAAGTTTCATATGATTCATATGTGTGTATGTGTGTGCGCACGCACGCATGGGTGTGCGTGTGTGTGCGTGTGGGTGTGTGGGTGTGCATATGTGCAACATTATAATTGTTGTTATGTTGACTTAACAAACATGGATAAAAGGACAATCTTGTTTATATAACTTTGTATTCTTGTCACTATGTTAACCATAAATCTCCTTTGATACAATACGCAAATAATATTTTTATAAATTTGGAATAACTATTTTTACTCAACAATATATTTCTTATCACACCATGAACATTATAATAATTTTGAATCCAAATTCAGTATCAAATATTTAAAATCATAAATTAGAAATATATATGATCCCTATCATATCATGTATTAATAAGAAAAGTCATATCATTATCTTCTTTTTATGATAACTATTATCATACTATAATAAATGCGTTTAATTGTAGTCCACATTTATACTTTTAGTAGTTTAAATAGAATAAAACAATTTCATTAAAGTATTATACCTTTTAGCTCTACATTATGCAACTATTTGTATAGTGCTATCATTGTGTTTACATTCATCTTATATGCTGCCATCAATATTTATAAGATATTAGTGAACTCAGATATCATTATATTTTGTTATTTATATAATATTGACATATCTGTAAAACCTTGTTATCAACTCCCTAATAGAGTTTAGTAGTAAAATTGCATAATAGATATGCAATTTATTTCCAACTTTGAGAATTCTTCTCAAACCCAATTTATCTCCAAGAAATTTAGTTCACTAAACTCAGTATCAATTATAACAAACAAAGGTGATTTTCTACTCAATAATAAAATATAAATGTAAAAGAATCTAGTAATTGCACTACAATAAATATCACTTTTGGCTATGTTTTCTTTTACTACGATTTTGCATTCGTAGCTAAAGGTAACTTTTTGACTACAAAATTTGAAAATCATAGCCTATTGAAGCAATACATTAAAAAAACTTATTTCACAGGTCTGTTTATAGTATTAGCTATGTTTAGTTTCACTACAATTTTTTTCATAGATAATAAGTTTTAGCGACTTTTTATTATGAATAATTTTTTGTAGAAAAAGTTTATTAGCAACAAAATATTTTTTGTACTGAAAGCTCAAATTTGTTCTAGCTATCCACTACATTTTATAAAATTAGTAAGATAATGTTTTGGCTATGAAAATATATTTGTAGTTAAAGCTCAAATATGTTCCAACTATCAACTACGTATTTTTGTAGTTGATAAACACTTGACCAAAGGTTAATTTTTAGAGTTTTTAACGTTACAAAGTGTTTATTTAATAATTTAATATAATAAAAATATTTTTAAAATGAATGAAATTATAAAAAAAGTCTACCTCTTTTGTTTTAAATTACAGTGAGTGCATCACTTGAGCTATTTAGGATGATACATAAATTTTACTTATATTAAGTTTCAACATCGATCATTATTTTCCTTTATTCTCACAGAGAGTATTAAAATCATACTTGTACATAATTTTTCTCTTTGACAAGGAATGTCCCCCAATAAGAAAATATTAAACTTGTCCTTTTTAATAAAATCTACTTAGAAGTTTTGGTGATAACTAAGTTTTCTATTAATGGCTATATGACCATCTTCAATTACCAATGTTGTATATATATATATTTTTTTTTGTAAAAGTATAATCTTATAAATATATCATGAACAAAGTTGTTAAGTTACAAAGGGATCATACTTTAGAGTAAACTCCTCTCTAAACTCTCATTAACTACTCTCCACTTTCTGCAACTCAGATTACTGAACACTATGAAAAATAAATTAAATTGAGTATGAAACCAAGTTTCTAAATTCGCTATGAAGTCCCTAATGCTATTACATTTCCTTGCAAACTGATTGATTTTAAATTGCTCCTTTATACTTGCTATTAATGAGGCTATTGGTGTGCTTAAGTTCTTTTCCTTGTTTGTAAATCTTCTCAAGTTTCTTTCTTTCCATATCTCCCAAAAACAAGTAGTCAATGCCATTAAGTAGACATTCTCATCATCCTTAGATACTGGTTTCGCTTGTATCAATTGAATAATGTCAACTAAGATAAAAGAATTGATATTCCAATGACATGGTTAGATGTCCTTGTTTAATATTTGCTTGGAAATTCTACATTGGAAGAAAAGATAGTCTCCAGTTTCATCTTGTATCTTACATAAGGTACATGTCTTAGGTAGGGATGATATATTAGTATATCTGGTGTGCTGAGTTTGTTCAACATTGCTAATTACAATAGAAAACTAGTACTTGGCTTAAGGCTTCCATTAAGAATTAAGTAAGAAGTTATTAAGAAGGAAAGGTATGAAAGCATTTTATGACACACTTATGCAGATTTTCCAAATATAGAAGTACCACAATGATGTGAATCCATCATCAACAATATCCAATTTGATAAACTATAAAATAATAGAAGAATTTTAACATGCGAAAGAAAACAATTTTATTTTCTAATTTTAGATGGGCAAGTCTTTAACATTCTAAATTTAATATGTATTATTTTATCATTATTAACATTCATAAATTAACCTTTAAACAATAAAATATAGTAAGACTCTTTTTAAATATATTCAAATTTAATGATGCATATTTAAAAAGTTTACACTACATAAGTTTTTATAAAAAAATTAATTCTATTACATTAAATTCCAACCAAATAAAGATATTTTATGAATGGCTTTATTATTAAGGATTTACTTAAAAAAGGTTAAAACTTGTGAATTTACTTGAATTTTTGTAAAAATTTGAAGAGTAGATATGAACCTTTGATGTTAAAAATACAGAAAATAAAAGAAGAAAAGGTAAAGAAAAAGGTTAATAAAACATACATACATATAAAATATTTAAATTTAATTTATAATTTATCTTAAAACATTTTAAATGTTCTTAACTTACAATATTGGTAGTGAATTAACTAGATGTATCCCTAGATAAATCTTACAAATAAATAATTTATTTTCTCAAGATAATTATTCATCAGTACAATAATACAAGCATAGCGTTAGACCCTTAAGTCTAAATGGTATAGTCATTTACGTAATTGATGAGCCTCAGTCAATGCTTAATACTAAGTTAATGTAAAGATGACATGATGACGAGAAAATAAGGTAAAGATCTACAAGTAGATAATGGAAATGGACAAGGTCGATAAATGCTTAAGAATAGGTAAGTGTTGGCATACATTAGTACGCATTAAGAGAAATCTTTGACGAAGTGTGAGATTCAGTTGCAAAAACAAAAAATGACGATACAATTAAGTCATACGAAGTTGAGGGTGTATGAAAACACTTAATTTTGACCAGGAGGCTTAAAGGTATGAAAATATGCAAGGTTTATTAGAAAGTGGCTCAAATTGTTTCTAACTTAGGTTATGGAGTAATATGACTGCACCATGGGCGTGCTTGGATGGACCATGTATGAAGATGGCTCGGAATGACTACCTAAAGTCTCATCAGATCATTTGTCTTTAAGAAGGAATGATGTAGCGACACAATGGAAAAAATATGAAGTAGTAGGCAAAGAAAGTGGGGGTACTACCATACAAAATGGAAGCAACTTTTCCAAAGTAGTGAAAATGCGGTCAAATGATGTGGCAATCAAAATCATATTCTTGATCTGCATAGAAAGTTAATGTTCACAAGTATATAAGTGGAAGAAGTGACAATTCACTATTAACTTAGTCGGTTATACAAGAAAGTAGATAGGTTGGCTTACATAGTCCCTAAGTTTTTATAAGCTTATATAAAGGTATCATTTGTAGTTCATTTAAAAACAATGAGTACATTTAGTTATCTATAAGAAAAAGTTAAGATCTTTGGGAGAAAGTTCTTACTGAGAGCATCAAGGAGAGAGTTCTTGAGTGTTTATTATAAAGTTCTTCAAATTGGAAATGGTATATGCCATTTTTGTTAATAAATCAACAAAATATTAGTTTTTTCATATCTATCTCATTTAATTTAATTTAATTATGCTTAACACTTATTTGTTTAGAGTGAGCGAAACACTTAATCACTTAATCATGAGTAGTTTAAGGCATTTGAAAGCAAATAAATTTGTTGATCGGCGATTACGAAGGATGAATGAGTTAGACTTTAATATATTTAAACTTAACCAATGCAAAACTTATGCATGGAAAAGCATATAAACTCTATAACTACCTTCTTATAATTATGGAGTAAATATAATGGAGTAAAAAAATACAAACCTCCCATATAGTTTAAGAAATCTTTAAAACGTCCTAATCTTTAAATTCTCGATAAAAAATTCCTTTTGTTTTAATTTTTTAGGAAAAAAACTCTTTCTCTTAAATTTTGACTAAAAAATAACAATAAAACAAATATAGTATAAACATTCAGTATGGACTAATCAAATTCAATTTAAACAACGATTCAATTCAACTTATAAACTAGAATTAAACTAATTAAATCTAACTCAAACTAATAATTTATTATAATTATCTTACATTAATAATTTAAATCAAATTTAATTAGTTCAATTCGGGTTTAAAATCTGAGTCAGGTTATACATATTAGAGACATTATTAGTTCCCGTCTGATGTTCATACTGTTTGTATTTCATTACTACTTTTTAGCCGAAGTCTAAGAAAAGGAGTTTTTCTAAAAATTGAAAACTGGAAAGAGTTTTTTTTTTTTCAAGAATTAGAAAATTCAAAGATTTTTTCTAAGATTTATTAAACTAAGGAGAGGTCTATGTCTTTTATCCTATATATAATATGTGACATTTTTACTTATTCTTTGAATGGTATACCGACCTTAGTAACTTTAAAAATTAGCATTACAATATTATTACTCTATCATACCTTTGCTTTATATAAGATATCAAATTATATGTTCAAATATACCTTCTAACAGTACACATTTTATATATTTTATTTTAATAATGTTATTTTATTCATGCAGTCTAGTTTTATTAATTTTCAGGCTTTAATACTAAATAAAAAATGATACCAAATTTTACATTTTTATTAATATAATATTTAAGATTTCATAAAACTTTTATTTTAGAACTGGATTCATCTTTCAAAATTAAGGGCAAATTTATCCCTAGGATGCAAACTATAAATTAATAAGAACTTCAATCTAATATTTTAATTTCCTTGTTTCTTTCTTATATATAATCAGTTCTAGTTTTTTTTCTAACACGTCTGTGTACACGCTGCTACATATGTTGTATAAAGTGTGTTGGTGATGAGTTCACATTTGACATACATTTATTCTTGAAAAAGATAATGGTATTTTAGTAATTAATTAAAATATTTTAGGGTAAAAGTATTTTGTGTAAGAGAAAATGGATGACTCTTCTTATTCATATTAAATGTCTTCTTGGAACTTAAATACGGGTATCCTAGGTCAAACTTGGAAAAGAAAAAAAATGGAATCATGCTGGCATTGATGAGTTGTCCTCCACTATTAATGGTTGAAGGATCTTGACCGTCCAACTACTTTTCTCATGTTGCAGTCCTGAGCCAAACACGTGTCCAGGGCTTTTATTTTCGATAGCCCCTTCTCAAGATAGAAGTACTTCTGTCTTGACTTTTGAAGACACCACTTTAGTTTTGTTTCTCAGCAGATCTAGGGTTTCTTCATCAATCTCTTTCACATCTTCAAGGTCTCGACTTTTAGGGTGAAGTGAGTCTTTGTTGTTCGTCTTCGGTGACTCGACATACCTATTAAGTAGTTATCCCTTTTTAAGGTTTTTGATTTTGTATAAAAGCTTATGGTGTGCAGTAGAACCGATAGGTTTAGTTAGGAGATCTACTAGTTGGTCTCGTGAGCTCACATCTCTTGTCTTAATAAAACCACTCTGAACTTGGTTTCAAACAATATGGCAGTCTATCTCAAGATGTTTTGTGCATTCGTGAAATACTAGATTTGTTGCTATATGTTCGACTGCTTGGTTGTCACAACTTAGAGGAATCGGTAGCACGAGCTCGATGAGGAGGTCTTTCAACATGTATGAGATCCACTAAAGTTCACACACAGTGGCTGACATACTTCTTTACTCAGCTTCTGCCGAAGACTTGCTAACAGTTCTCTGTTTCTTTGTCTTCCAGCATATTAAAACCGATCCAAGGAAAATGCAGAACCCGCTGAGGGATCTGAGTGTGGTGGAGCTTGATGCCCAATCAACATCGCAGAAGGCCTGTAGCTGAAGTTGGTTGTCTCTTGGGAGGAAAAGCCCGTGTTTGGGATACTGTTTGAGATACTAAATAAGGTGGAATGCAACATCAAGGTGAGGCTTCCTTAGTTCTTTCATGTATTGGCTTAATTGTTGTGTAGTGCAGGAAATGTCAAGTTTGGTGAAATTTAGGTATAGAAGCCTTTCAATTAGCCTTCAGTAACATTCTGGATCAGTTAGGACCTCACCATCTTCAGTGTTTAGTTTGAGTCTACTTATCAATGGGAAATTCTTCCCCTTTGATGCCTGTAGATTAGTATCTTTGATAATGTCTAGAATGTACTTGTTCTGATTTAGATAACTACCCTTCTTGGTTTGAGCAATTTCAACTCCTGAGAAATATCAACCATTACCAAGGTTTTTTATGGTGAATGCAGAATGTAGAGCTTCCTTGACAATGTTATTTCACTTTCTTATTGTCCAGTGATAAATAGATCATCGGCATAGATAGTGAGAGCTATAAAAGAGTTGCCTTCCCCTTTGGTAAATAGACAATGATCTGCTTCTGACTTAGTGAAGCCAAGAGAGAATAGTTTGGCAATGAGTTTCTTGTTCCATTGCCTACCAGCTTGTTTAAGCCCATACAAGCTCTTAGTGAGTTTATAGTTCCTTGACTTTGGAATATCCTTGTGGGAGGTTTAGATATAGTTCTTCTTCAATAAAACCATGCAAATAGACGTTGTTTATGTCGAGTTGATGAACAGGCTAGCCCTTTATTGCTGCCACAGTAAGTAGGACTCTTATAGTGACCATTTTTGCCACCGATGAGAAATTATCCCGAACTCTTGATTATGTCCTTTGGCTACAACTCTAGCTTTATACTTATCCACAGTGCCATCCAGGTTATATTTGATCTTAAAGATCCATTTAGAATTAATGGCTTTCTTCCCTCTCAGAAGAGAAGTAAGTTTCCATATGTTGGTGCTTTCTAGAGCAGATAACTCAGCATTCATGGCCTCAACCCATTTAGGATCTTCTTTTGCTATCTCAAATGTTTTAGGCTCCTGCATAAAAGATACATTTTCACAAAAACTCATATAGTTATGATCATATGTAGGTGGTGAGGACATGAAGTATGGAATAGGTTCGGTGAGACAACAATGGTCAGCAACTAAGGAGGAGGCAGTGGAACAAGAGACTCTTTTTTTCTGGAGAACCCGCATCAGCAGTCTGGGATAGAGATCCCACAAGCTAAGGGATTTTGCCCACGAGTTGGGAAGTGATTCCAACAACTGTTTCTAACACCATAGTTACATAGTCATCCATCCAGGAGGCCTACTTCTTGTATGGGTAATCCTTCAGATTTGTGGCTCATGGAATTCAGGTTCAGGTATGTCATTATTTTTTGGTTCATTTGGTTGATCATTCTGTGCATTTATGGTTTCATGGTCTACAATTGGTATTGGTGTGTAATGAGGATTTGTGGGTAGAGATAATCTGGTTAAGCATAGGTAGGTATCTTCATGAAAAATCACATCCCTTGACAGGATTGTCTTTCTATTGGTCATGTCATATAATATATAGGCTTTAACCCCAGGTTCAAACCCCAAGAAAACACATCTTAAAGTTCTAGTATCAAACTAGGATTTTTGTGGTATTGTGTTGGTACAAAACGTTGACATCCAAAGGTTCACATAATAGAGTAGTCTGGTAATTTCTGCTGGAGGATCTCATATGGGGTTCTCCAATTTAAAACAGGACTAGCCAGAATATTAGTGATGTGTGTGGCCATAAGAATAGAATCCCCCCAAAACCCTCTTGATAAATGAGACTCATACATTAGTGCCCTTGCAATTTCAAGAAGGTGCCTGTGTTTTCTTTCTGCTACATCATTTTGTCGTGATGTGTAAAAACATGTTTTATGGTGTAAGATGCCTTTTTCAAGGAAAAAATCTTTGCAAAAGTTGTTTCGAAATTTTGTCCCATTATCAGTTCTTATCACTTTGATGTTTTTACTTTGTTGGTGTGAATAAGGGTATAGAAGTGCTTTAAAGTGTTTGCAACAGATAGTTTGTCTCTCAATAAAAAAACCAATGTGGCACAAGAGAAATCGTCCACAATTGTTAGAAAGTAAGAGGCTCCAGAATAATTATGAATTGAATAATGACCCCATAAGTCAATATGCATTAAATCAAAACATTCAGTAGTGGTAATGCTGCTTTTAGGGAATGGTAAACAATGTTATTTTGCTAGTAGGTAGATCTCACTTACATGGTGATCTATCTTAGATAAAAAGATTAAAACAGGAATACAGGAAAGTTTGCCTATAAAATAGTGTCCTAGTCTTCTATGCCATAGGTTTGGGTCATTGTCTTAGGTACAGTTTGAATGTATGCTCTCTGTGTAGGTTTCTCTACCTAAGATGTACAAACCCCACCTTATTGATGCCTTTTCCAAAGTGAGCTTAGTCTCCGAGTCCTTCACAATATAGTGGTTGGAAGAAAAGATAACACAAGTATGTGTAGTTTGGAAAAGTTTCCTTACTGACAGTAAGTTGCATGTGAAATTTGGTACGTATAATACATCATACAGAATAAGGTTTTTACTTAGTTTTACTGTTCCTTTATATGTTGCATATTTTAGTGTTCCATCAGGCAATGATATGGGTGTTTTGGGTTCAAGTATGGTTGGTTGGGTAAGTAATTTAGGATCATAACATATATGCGAAGTCACACCTGTATCAATTATCCAAGATCCTATGCATTTAAAGTAAACAAAGCAGAATGTTGAAGATCATTACCTCTGGGACCAGAATAACCCACACAACTAGCAGCCTCAATAGGTGAGATTCCCGAAACTCCTTAATTATTTAAATACTTGCTTACTTCTTTCTGAATAATGTTTGTTATATCAACATTCCAGTTGGTTCCTGCAGGTCCTTTCTCATTTGAACTTCCCCCAGTAGTAGCATTGGCCTTTTCTTTGTTTCTCTTGTCCTTTAGTTCCGTGAACCACTCCGGGTTTCATGGAGCTTGAAGCACGTTTCCTTGGTTTGTCCACTTCCTTTGCAGTGGCTACAGGTTATGTTCTCCTTTTCTTTCTTCCTATTCTGCTGTTTCAGGTTTCTCTTTAGATTACTATAGAATGCTGCTTTAGGTATGGAACAGTGAACTTTACGTTTTTTCTCCACACTTAATGCCATAGAGTAGGCTTTGCTAACTGTTAGTAGTGGCTCAGTTATTAATATCTGGTTGCGCACATTGTCAAAAGAATCGTTGAGGCCCATCAAGAATTGCATTAGGTCATCCATATTTTCTATCTCATTGTGTAAATTTGCAGCATGGCAGGTGCAAATGGGAGGTGGTCTTAAACACTCCAGCTCATCCCACAGCTTATTGAGCTTGGTGAAATAAGCGACCACAGTAAGTTGTCACTGATTCACCGAACTGCTATTCCTTTTAATCTGATAGAGTAGTGGTTCATTACTATCACCATGTCTTTCCTTAATTTGGTCCCATAGGCTTTTAGGTGATGATGAAAACAAGAACCCACTAGATCGCTCCTTGGTCATGGAGTTAAATATCCATGATCTCACCATACTATCAGTTTTCTGCCATTTCTCATAATTTTCAACTATTTCCAATGGTTTTTGCACTCTTCCATCCACGAGAGCAAGCTTGTCCTTGGCTTGGAAAGCAATTAACATAGCCTAGCTCTAGGGTAGATAGTTGGATCCATCAAAAAGGCTAGTGACTAGCGGCATGCCTGGCTAGTCTGAGTTAAGCAAGGTAAGAGTTTCAATAATGAGATTAAGGTTGGCCATGGTGGTGGCGACAGCTGCAGGTTAGGGTAAGATTAAGCTGTATTAGGGTAAGGTGAGCTTGAATAGCACAGGCTCAGCTCTGATACCATGAAAAAGATAATGGTATTTTAGTAATTAATTAAAATATTTTAGGGTAAAAATATTTTGTGGAAGAGAAAATCGATGACTCTTCTTATTCATATTAAATGTCTTCTTGGAACTTAAATATAGGTATTATAGGTTAAACTTGGAAAAGAAAAAAAAACTGGAACTATGTTGGCATTGATAAGCTGTCCTCCACTATTAACGGTTGAAGGATCTTGATCATCCAGCTAATTCTCTCATCTAGCAATTCTGAGCCAAACACGTGTTCAAGGCTTTTATTTACAACAATTCTTTGTCAAATGTAATTATATATTGATAAATTAAAATTTTGCGTCCACGTATCCTTACGAATTGTAATCATAAACTTCAAATGGAGCCTCACCACTTAGTGGCTAGAGAATTATTGCTATTGGCATCAAACTCCAAAAGCATTATATTTTCATATGATATGAGCAATGTCTAATATTATAAATTTTGAAGTGACCAAATATTCTCAATATTTTATTCAATGCAAGCACGAAAATGATGATGACCACAGGTTGTGCCGTGTAAAAAAATGAGAAAGGGCATACAGCTTGGAAGATTCTCTGCGTTCACATAATCTCGAGACTAAATAAAGTAATAGAGAAAACACAAATTGGGAATAAAATATGAAGTTCTGGGAAACCAGAGTGTAAGCTTTACTTAACAACAGAACGGTGACTCCTACCCAACGTTTTGGGTACCGTTCCATATCGGCCGGTACCGGCCGAAAAAAAGAACGGTACCTAAAACAAAGGTACCAGCCGCAGGTATTGGGTGTTTTCACCTAGTACTGGCTGGTACTGACTATACTGGAAGGTGCCGGGTTGGTACTACGAAAACCCCATTTTTTAGGGTCTTATCTATAAATTTTTGAAAAATTTTTTATACCCCCAACCTCTGTTGTTCTCTCGTCTGTCCAGTATTTTGATTTTTCTCTCTTTGCTCTCTCTCACTCACAGTCTCTTCTCCTCGCCTCTGTCCTCTCTCTGTAGCTGCGTCGACGTCGTCCGGTGTCGCAGGTCATGGTGTGTTGCTCTTCGG
>JANQBM010006917.1:0-12746 GCA_025594535.1 Erythroxylum domingense | reverse complement strand
AGGAAATGAATAGGTTTAAATTCTATTTTTGGTATAAATGATCAATAGGTTATGAGATATGTTATAGATGTTTTTGAGAAGGATTTTGAGCTAAACAAGCATGTACAATCTTTATCTTCATGGTTTGTTTTAATAGAAACAATTATGATGATGGTTTGAAATGGATTGATTTAGTGAAAATGGTACATGATGAGTGCAAAAATTTAATGAAGGATTGTACATACTTGTTCAAACACTTGTGTCCTGTTTTGTGTATGTGATGAAAAATAATTTATGATTTGTTTCATGGATGATTTTAAGATGGAAATGAGATGAAAAACAATGAGCTATGCATATGATGTGTTTGATATGGGATGAAAAGGGTTAAAAAATTTGGAAAAATTTTAGGATGCATGTGTGATGGTATAAAGTGAATGGTAATGAATTAATTGAATAGAGTTTTGTAAGATTTAATGTAACCAATATGGTAGGTAGAATAGCATGAAATGAGGTTGCATAAATGGACATGAATTTTTGAAAATTTGAAGGGTAAATTATGTTTGTAAGTAAGTGAATTCGTGGAGAAATGAAGGAAGAAAGGCAGGGCACGATCGTGGCCTTCAGTGCATAATTGTAGTCTGGTTATTTGGGTACTATCACGATCGTGGCATAGTCCCCACGATCATGGCCTATTGCATAAGCTTCTATCATAATCATGAGAAGGTCCACCATGATTGTGGGCAGGCATAAACAATGAAATGTTGTCTTGTAAGCGATGATTGAGACAACTAATGCTAAGGGTACTTCCAATGGTGTATTTAGAATTGAATGAGGCTTGAAATGAACTTAGTTTAATGCTTGATTAGTTGATAAAGTGTTTGATATGTTTAGTTTATTAATTGATGTTTTATCTTAAGAATGGATTGATGTTATCATGTATCCAAATCTAGAAAAAAATTAGAGTCAATTAAAGGAATAAAAGTGTTCTTATAAATGCTAATGTGATTCAAAGGAACTGAATAATATGAATTAAGTAACATCAAATGAGAATTTGGATATTAAGTGATCGTATGATGCTAGAATAATATTAATGAATGATTGATTGATGAAATTAGAATAATTAAGTGCTCTTGAGGTGTAAACCTAAGTGTAAATAAGATATATGCAAGTGATAATGTTTAAATGATCAAGACTTATAATTTAGGAACACATACATAGGAAAGTCATTAACCATGCATTGTATATAACACACACACACATATATATATATATGATTGAATAATTATGTGATTGAGCAAATTAGTAATGTGTAAATGTGTGTGTATTGTATGGTATAGAAGTGCAAATAGAACGCTAGCATCCAGACATTGCCTGTACGTTGAGGCAATAGCTATCTAGAGCTTACTATGAGTAACCTAGATGCTTCTCACTAGGATTGATTGTAATTACTTAAATTTCAATTATTGAACTAATATTTATGTGAATGTGATAATTTCGGAAATTGATGGTCTAAGGAGTTTGATAATTAGAAATGTATTGCAAGTGTTCTGATTATAGGTGAATCTGACAAAAATATGTGTTCTCAACAGAAAAATGTTGAATGCTAGACTTAGGTCTGATGAAAATGTGAAAAGTGAATATATATACTGAATGAAAGTGATTAATTGGATATATATTTTTTGATGCATGTCATTACATGATATGCATGATCAGATAAAGAAAGTTGTGATCAAAATTCTTTTTCAATATTACTTAATACACCTTACTCTCTTTCTTTGGATTTCATTTACTTTCCTAAGAACACCTTCATTCATATAATACTTATAAATTTCCAGATTTGGATACATGATATCATCAATTCATTCTTATGTTATTACATCAATTATCAACCTAAATATATCAAACTCTTTATCAACTAATCAAGCATCAAACTTCATTTCAAGCCTTATTTTAACCTAAATGCATCATAGGAAAGTACCTTATCATTAGTTGGTTCAACAATTGCACAAAACTGAAATTAGCATGTCAAAACCTTGCCTACGATCATGGGGTACCTTCCCATAATCATGACAGAAGCAAATGCATATGTCCACGGTCGTGGGATGAGTGCCACGATCATAGACAACCCTTTTTTCTTCACTTTTCCAGATTTTTCAACCTTTACTTACTATAATCAAGGCATCTTATGTATAGTCTATCATTTCTACTTCATTTTCTCTTCAAAATCACTTCAATTCCATCTTAAAAGCATCCATAAAACAACTCATAAACTGATATTAATCATTTATACAAAAATAGAACACGAACATATTCTTTTCTTCATCCACGTGACAGTACTCTTTAACCACCATTATTATGATCAATCCATCTCTGACCATCATCTTAAATGCTTCTATTTAAAACAAACCATGAAGAACTATGTCTTGCTTACTTGTTTAACTCCAAGCCTCTTCAAAACGTGACTTACCCTAGCTCTCCCATACTATACGATTACCATCTTTCATGGAGGAAGAGGTTAGGTCTTTTAGTAACAAAATGATAAAGACAACATGGGTCTTAGAGTGGTAAAGTGGAGGATAATAGCAAGGCTCAATGTTGAGAGGGTGAGAGTGAGTGGGCCATAAATGGAGAGAAGAAAATGAAGAAGATGAGAGCATTTAACCAAATGAAAGACAATGCAGATGGCCTTTCAATTTAATATGTCGTGGGTTAATGCTTGGTAAGTGTCATGACACTTGTCATGACACTTACCACATAAATAACTAAGTAAATCTTCTAATTATTATACCCAAAGTCCTTTAATAACTAGTTCATTTGTCTCCAAATTTCTAAACTAATTGTCACCCAACTTTCTATGTCACTTGTCAATAAATCCTAATGTCATTTGTCACTTATTTTTATTACCATATGTCAATTATTTCTACTGCCATTTGACAATTGTCTTACCACTTGGCATTTTTTCTAATCCAAAAATACACATTAATTTATAATTCTCTCAATCATACCAATTAATTCCAATTTACTAATTATAATTCATAAATTCTTGTCATTGGTAAACCAAAGTACAAGATATTGGAAATACACATTCATTATGCTAAGTCATTTATCACATTAATATTAGTTTCATACCTTGGAATATGTCAATTGAGTGCAATTTATCTAATTCAGAATTTATGTGTGTATGCTAATATTATGCATTTGAATACAATTATAAAATTACATCATAATTGTACCAATTTCGTTCTATATGATACCACTCATATGACTCATTAGTCTAACATTTTAAATCTCTCAACAATTTGAGAGACAGGATGCTACAATCTGAGTGAAGGTAGTTATCTTCATCTGCAACTCAGAGGTCTTTTGATGGGAATAAAATTTGCCCATGAATTTGTTATACAACTCCTCCCATGTAGTCAATGAATCGGAAGAAAGGGTCACCAACCATACCTTGGATTGATTTTTCAATGTGTATGGGAAGCATCTCATTCTGAGTTGATCTTCAATTAAGTCATCAAAAGGAAATTTCTAGAGAGTGGTATAGAACTCCTGAATGAAGTTTAAAGGGTCTTCATTGGGAGCCCCATAGAAAGATGGCAGCATATTGTAGTAGATGCTCTTTAATTTATAGTTTTTGGTTGTCTCTCCCAAACATATGGACAAAATGGCATTACAAATTACTAGTCAGGCATAATCGTTCATTACTGGTTACCTTTCACCCATCTCTTGATCTTCAAGCTTAGGCTCCTTGAGATTGTCTTCAGATTACATTTGAGGTCCTCTTATTCGATGTATGTTATCAATAAAGGGAACGATTTCACTTTCTCGCGACCTCCTTCCTCGTTTAAACAAAAAAAAAAAAGACCACACTGAATTAATAGAAAAACTACTAAAATAATTCAATGGAATAACACGACAAAAATATATGCATGGACAGACAAAACAATCGACAAAACAATCAAAATTAAATTAATTGTAAACACTAAACACCTCCTCGACAATGGTGCCAAAAACTTATTATGCCAAAATAAGTTCTAAAAACCTTGGATATCCTATTCACAAGTATACGAGATAATTGCAGTTGAATACCCATGGTCGTCTTCTCAAGGAGGTAAAATTGGTTCACTCAAATTAATCTTGAATAAAAATAAAAATGCAATCTTAAACATAATATCCTGATTTTTTGAGTGAAGGATTTAAAGGAAATTACGCAATTAGAAAGCAAACTGGTTTAACTAGAAGGAAAAACAATTTGATTAATCGGTGGAAAACTCTTGAGCAATTAATTTCACTAATTTAATCTCCTATGCATGACTAAGGTGAATTGATTTAGATAATTATCTTGCTAAAATTACCAATTGAGTTCTAAACTAATTCAAATAATAAACTAAATCTAATTTTCATGTTCAACAAGTTTATTATCCAAATCAATCATGTAAACCTAACTAATAATTACCTATTTAAGTTAATATAATTGAGTTCTAAATTAGTTCAAATAATAAACTAAATCTAACTTTCATGTTCAACAAGTTTATTATCCAAATCAATCATGTAAACCTAACTAATAATTACCTACTTAAGTTAATATATTTCTAATTCATAACTTAAGCGTCGATAGTTTCTCATTCTAAAATTAAATTTCTTCGTTCGATCCTTTGTCTAATAGCAAAATGATGAAAAGGTTGGTCACACTATTACATCCAATAAGTTTAGAAACTATAGCAAATAATAAGACAACAAAAAAAATAACTCAATCATGTATAGTCAACTATAATAGTTTCATTAATTATCAAGAAAAGAAATTAGTCCATCACAAAATAAACAAGGTTGATCATCTTCGTGTACTTCAATCCCACAATTATCAATAACAGAGAAGTATTAAAGCAATAAATAGAGTGAACAAACCAAAATGAACTATCAAAGAACTAATAGAGTAATAAGCTCAGATATAATAATGCAACAGATATAAAAGTAAAACAGAATGAGCAAACAAAGAGTGTTCGGATAAGGGAGTTAACAGTAGGTCTCCTGCCAATCTTAAGCTTTCTGAAATAACCTTTAATCTTCTGCCTCTGCTTGATTATCACCTAAATGAACAGATGCTACCACTAGCTTCACCTCTACCTTCTCTCTATATGTTGTTTCTCTTCTTCCTCACTACCAATTGGTCTTCTATTTTCTCTGCTCCAGCGTTGTTCTATTTTCTCCGCCTCCAGCGTTTTTCTTTTTCCTCACTACTGATTGGTCTTCTATTTTAAGGCACCTTTTCTGATTTTCTTATAAGAAAAAGGTAAAAATTTCGAAACATTCATTCAAAAATTATTACACCTTATTATTTCAATTTTTTGATCGTAGAAAATTTGTATTTGAAAGGAAAAATTGAGACTTTGAGTGTTAGAATTCAATGGAATCAATTTATACGTTTTGATTATCCTGTACATGAAGAATTAACCTTTTAATTCTAGACAACTTTACATTTTGATTCATGAAAATTAGATAATTTTTTGTTATCATTGCGTGGAATCATGTGGATTATGATGCTATAGAGGATATATATGGTTTTCCAAAATCAAAATCTCTAGCAGATTTTCTCTAAACTCTCACTAACTACATTACGTCTTTATCCCTCTACCCATCCTTTTTTGGATTTATTTCCTTCCCGCGCTTTACTTTTGACTATTGACCACGTGAGATAGTTTCTACTTTTGAAGGGGTTTCTCCCCGATGGAAGGCCTTCCTCAGGCCTCCATGACTATATAGGAACTGAGAGAGTCCTCTCGTGCTCGGGAAGACTTTCCAGCCTTATCTCATGAGAAGCTACTCTCTAAAAGCCCTATTCCACGAGGTTCTACAATGAACAGCAAGGAAAATGTAGATAGGTTACCTGCAAGAGCTTGGAAAAAGAAACTTTATACATCACCAAAAAAGGGTTGTTAAAGCATTTTCCAAATGTGCTAAAGGAAGTGGTAATCTGCCCTCCTGTGGAACTTCCAAAGGCTAAGACTAAGGCTTGATCAGTAGCTCTAATTGGTTTCTTTTGGAAAAAATGCACAGCCTTTCCTGTGATAAATGGATGGGCTAAATCTAGGTGGATCTCTAAAGGTCTAGAGAAGGTTCTATTGAGAGAAAATGACACTATTTTACTCAAATTTGTAGAAGAAAATCAATTGAATGCATCTTGGAACAAGGTCTTTGGCACATAGGGGACCAATCATTATTTGTTTAGAAATGGAATCCAGGTAAGGAGATGGACAGAAGTAAGGTAGAAACGTTCCCTTTATGGTTAAATTTCCATAACCTTCCTCTGGAATTATGGGCTATAATGGGGTTCAACATTCTTGCAAGGTCTTTAGGGAAACCTTTGTATATGGACAATCTTACAACCTCATTGGACAGACTCAACTACGCAAAAATCTGTATTGAAATTCAAAAATCCTTAGCTTTACTGGCCAATATTCAGTTTATGTGTTATAGGCAAGTTGGTGAGCTCGAGAAAAAAGAAATAGCCCTGTCATACCTTTGGAAGCCTAGTAGAGTTGCTAAAATTTGGCAACCTACTAGTATAAATTTTATAACTGGTTCACAATAAGAACAATTGGGGTTAGACAACAATGAGGATGGTAATAAAGATGGTAAGCTAGATTATAGTTTGACTGAGGGGAATGTGACTTTTGTTGGAAATGATATTGACTCATATGTCTAGGAGTGTCAAAGAGTTGAAGTAGAACTCGAAAATGGGGCCAATATGGTTATAGTTGATGAAGTTCATAATAATGTCAGTGCCAATAAATGTAAAAATGGCACGACTCTCAAAGAGAAGCAGATGTACCTAATAAAGGGGAAAATATTGAGAGTGTAGTAGATACATATAAATATGAAGGTGCCAACAAATTCAACAATGTAGATAGTATTCAAGCACAAAACATAAGATAGGATTGCTATAATACACCTGATGTAATTTCACATGCCAAGAAAACTGATGTTCTTGATAATGATAATGTTGATGATGATTTGAGCTATGAGTTTTAGAAAGGAGCTAGTGCAAATTTTAAGCTACAAATAGGCAAATCTAGAAGGAGATCAACGAGGAACAAAATGAATAATAAAAAAAGGGTCTACCCCTCAATGACAGTACTAGCATGGAACATTAGAGGGTTAAATGACCCTCTTAAAAGGTCTATGGTGAAGGACTTAGCTAAAGATAAACAACCTTACTTAATAGGACTTCTTGAGACGAAGATAAAAGAACCCTTTATCAAAAGAACTAACGATTTTTGGGTGCTAATTAAAGGTTCCTTTTAAATCACCAAGATCGTTACAATGGTAGAATAATTTGCTTTTATAATGCTGATATCATTGAATTATAAAAAGTGGAAGAAAGTGATCAGCTAATGCATTTACAGTGCCATATTCACGATCAAAATATTGCTTTCATTATTACCCTTATATATGCTTCTAATTTTGCATTTCAGAGACAAAGGTTATGGTATGAATTAAGAAGGTTGCATTCCATGATCAAATTTCCTTGGATGGTGAGTGGAGACTTCAACTATGCATTAAGCTCTAAGGAAACCAAAGTAGGGAAAAAATTTCTCTTTGTGACACAAAAGAACTCTGTTATTTGCTACACACTTATGACTTGATGGATCTCTCATCTATTGGAAGGTTATATACATCGTCTAATAAATAGTCAAACCAATAGATCATTCGCAAAAAACTTGATAGAACTATGGTTAATCCATTTTAGGTGGCTCATTCCCACTTTCACATTTACATTTTAGGGAAAACATCTTATCTGATCATTCATATATATTAGCTCAAGGCTTTATGCAAGTTAGTAAATTTAGAGCTCCATTTTGCTACTTCAATAGCTTAGCTCATATGGAGGGATTCTTAAGCATTATACAAGCTTGTTGGAATCAGGAAGTGAAAGGCTTCAAAGCATTTCAACTTATACCAAAACTAAAGAAGGTAAAAGTTGCATTTAAAATTCTTATTCATAATCAATCTTCTAACTTTGCATAGCTCAAAATGAGCCCTAAAATAGCTAAATAGTGCTGCTATAATGCCCCCTATGATAATGATTTGAGAGTAGTGGAAGTTAACACATTGAATTAGTACCAACAAGCACTAAATCTTCAAAATTATATTCTTAAATGAAAAGCTTATGTGAATTGGTTACAGGAGGGGGATACAAACTTGAAGTTCTTTCATTCCTCACTGCTCTCTAGAAAGAAAAAAAACCATATTTCACAGTTGATGGATAGTTCAGGTAACACTATTTTTGATCAAAATGCCCTCTTAGATATGGCACTAAATTTTTTTTTGAAACTGATGGGCGCAAAGAAACTTTGGAGCATATGACTTCCAATATGAAAAGCTCCTACAAAGCTCTCTCAACTCAGACAAAAAGGAGTCCCTAGTTGCTCCATTCACTGATTGGATGTGAAATAAGCTATATTTGGTCTGCACCCTTCCAAAGCACCAAGGGCCAATGGGTTTTTAGTAGGTTTCTTTCAACAAATATGGGAAAGCATAGGGAAATTGTTCAAAAAATCTGTATTATAATATTTTTATTCCTCCAAAATGCTATATTAGATAAGCCATACTTACTTTTGTCTCGTGCCAAAAATGAAACAACAAATGTCTATATTGGATTTCAGACCACGCTCCTGTTGCAATATGCTCTACAAAGTCATTGTGAAGCTGATAGCGGGTAAATTAATGAATGTCCTTAAGGATGTTATCAACATATCACAAGGAGTTTTCATTATGGAGAGAAATATAGGTGCCAATATCCTGCTTATGCAAGATTTGATCAGAGACTACAGTACCAATAAGCAAATTAAGAGTTGTATGTTGAAAATTAATTGTTTAAAAGTTTTTGACATAATCGGCTGGAACTTCTTGCAATTTGCTTAGAAGCTATGGATTTTTTGAATCGTTATGTGCAGTGGATTATGTCATGTATAAAATTAGCTTATTTTAGTGTTTTAATCAATGGTCAACCATCTAGAATTTTCCATACTGGTAGAGGTATAAGGTAGGGGATCCTCTATCCCCATACCTCTTCACTATTGCCATAGAAGGACTGTCTTGGTTACTCAATAAGCTGACAGTTAATAATGGAGCATTCAATTTCCATCATAACTATGAAGCCAACAGAATCACTCATATAATATTCGCTTACGAACTTACACTTCTCTTTAGAGCTGAGCAAACTTTTGTCTAGCTGATGATGAACAATTTGGAGTTATTTTCCAAATGAACTGGTCTAAAGATTAACCATCAGAAGAGCAACCTATTTTTATCCTCGGATGTGCGTAACCCAAAGACGCTTAATATTGTAAGTGGTATAAGATACCACCCCCATCTTTTAAATATCTTAGTGTACCCATTACCTCTTGCAAACCAAAATTCTCATATTACATCTCTCTAATGGAAAAAGCTCATAGGAAAAGTAAATGCGTGGCAAAATATACATCTCTTATATATAGCAAGGTTTATATTAATCATCTCAATTCTAAATAGCATGCATATGCATTGAGCTACACACATATCTCTTCCTAAGAAGGTGATCAAGGAAATAGGCTAAATACTTAAAGCTTTTCTATGGATGGGATCAACTGATTATGCTAAGAAAACTAAAGTAAAATGGAGCGAGATCACTAAACCGAAGAACCAAGGTAGATTAGGAATCATTTCAATATCAAATATGCAGAAGGTGATACTAAGTAAAAGGATATTGAGGCTTTTTAATGATAGAGGAGCTTTATGGATTAATTGGATACATGAGATCCATCTCAGCAATGCAAATTTCTAGCAGATCTCTCCATCGACTTAACATTCATGGATATTCAAACAGTTACTAAATATGCGTAGCTTTATATATCCCCACATTAAACATGTAGTTGGGAATAGGCAGAATACATTCTTATGGTATGATAATTGGTCTCATACTAGTCCTCTAATCCAAAGACTAGAGCTCTTTCATCTACATAACTAACCACCTTCACATTCTAAAGTAGCGAGCATTATCTCTAATGGGCAATGGCACAGAAGTTTTTGAGGTTTTAATGCTTTAGAAGAATTCTTACTTGCACTAACTGGAAACCATTGTGAAGACTGTATTATCTGAACCCCACATTCAAATAGCTTATACACTAATAGTTTGTGTCATGTAATCCTAAACAAGTAATTTTAAAAGATGGTCTGGTACAAACTCATATGGCAGAACACTCTAAATCACAAAGTAACCATAATTGCTTGGCTTGCAATTAAAGATCGATCAAAGAATAAAAACCGTTGGCATAAAACGCTAGGCACAACGTGCATTCTATTCATAGAGTTTGAGGAAACTCGTAGCCATCTATTCTTTAGTTACAGATATTCCAAAGCAGTATGGGGAAGAACCCAACAAATGCTGAACCTAGTGAATCGTACATATGAATGGGAACCAACGCTATATCGATTTATGTCTTTGTCCAATCTTGGACAACAAAATGTTATACTTCTTAAAATTGGTTTTGCGACAACCATATATTCTCTTTGGAAGGAAAGGAACAAATGTCTTTATCAGGGTAATGGAAGAGATAAATACCAAGTGGCAGACAGAATTATCAATTGGATCAGAGTAGCTATTATCACGAAGAAAATAAAGCATCAACTCACCCCAGACATAAAACGCAAATGACATTTATAATTTGTGAATTAACTCTTAGTTAGGATTTGTCTAACATGAAAGTCATTGTAATGGTGTACTAGATTCTACTATTGTGAATATATTTTCAATTAATTTCCATAAAAATTATTGAAAAATATGAAAATTTTAATGCCACCAAATATTGGAAAAATTAATGGGGTTTGATGGTTTTAATTCAAAAAATGCACCAAATAATGTTATTTTGAATCTTAAACACTTCTTACTATATAAATTTTTTAGTCAAACTATTTCTGTAAAAACTTAAACTAACAAGTGTTCTACAAAAGATTTATTTATTCTTTGGTGCATGGATCATAAAATTCAAGTTTGCACATCCATTCACATTTTTCAAACGATAGTTACTTCTCTTAATGAGAAGTAGCTATCTAGGCATGGGTTTTCTTATCACTATGCTAGGTCATTTTCATGGTGTTTATGTTGATGAGCTTTTCTTATCACTATGCTAGGTCATTTTCATGGTGTTTATGTTGATGAGCTAACTCCTATTTTTCCTAAGTTTTTAGATCATACACATTTGAGGCTATTAGAGATCTTAGAGTACAATGGCCTGGAACTCTGAGATATCAACTCAAAATCATAAGTCAACGCACAGGACAGGATAGGCGAGTTATAGTTCAATACCACCACAACACCAATCACAAGTCTCATCAAGAAAAGAATCTGAGGAGGAAGAAGAAGGAGGATGGGAGAAAGTGATTAAAAAATAAAAGAAGATAACAAGCATTTGGAGGATCTTTTGGACAAAATAGAGGTGCAACTGAATAGCTTTATGGAATTGGTTTATAAGTTCTCTTCTTTGAAGTGATGGTTCAAGGAAGTACTTAGGATCCCAAAGGGGTACTTAGGATCCTCAAAAGGGTACTTATAGGTTCCTCAGTAGTAGACGGTATATCACTCAATATTTGAGGGTAGGATTCAAATGCCTTCACATTACCATCCTTGAATTAAGCCCTACGTAATTCATTAAACTTCTAAGTGATTTCCTCATATATCTGTAATTATACATTTTCCTAAGATTTAAGGAGTGTTACCTCCTGATTTGGGGTATCTTCTACAACAATTTTATATGTTATCTTTGGATCAATTAGTGGTTGATTCTTTATTGGTTCATCTTCCTCCTCTTAATGTATAGAGTCATTATGCTTTACATCTTGATCATTTTCCTTTTTACATAAGTTTCATTTATTCCCCTATTAGGACTCATCTTCTCGTTGGTTTCCAAATCTAGGATTGGTGAATCTTGTCAGGCATCCAAATATATCTTAAAATCTTAGTTCGTATCAACTAATATGCATTCACAGACATAAATGATCCTTTTCATAATTCATCAAGGTAATGAGGTTTACTAATTAAGCTTGTCAAATGACTCAAACCCTTTATTGTCTAGTATTTAAGCAAAATGTGATATAAATATTCAACTAGAGTGGATTTTGTTTCTACTTCACGTTTAAAAGTTAAGGTCATAGTTCTTTTATGCAAGAAGAATTAGAGTACTCTCCAATGCTACTTAAATTCCATCTTATTGTGTCTTTAATGGAATTGTTAGGCAAGTAGTTTGGAAGGTAAGGCTTATGTCTACCTGCTTCTCTTCCTGCTATTTGGCAAGCATTTTGCTCAAGGAACTTGGAGTCCTTTTGTGATGATAAGAAGTCTTCCAATAACTATTGTTAGGTCTTCTCTTCTGTATAGTGGACTACGTGTAGTCTAGTTATCGAACCAGAACCAAGTGTCTTCTCTATTGCCAATTTGAATTTTGAAAAAAGGGGAACAATTAATTTTGTCTTAGCATTTGGATTTATGACCAAGAATGCTCTTGTTTCTCCCCCATACGTTAGAAATTAGTATCTTTCAAGTATAATTCATTAGTCCATTTTCTCCAAAGTGCCTCCTTGTTGTTGGCCAGTCTCTATATTCTCTTAGCTACTATCTTTGATTGAATTGGTTGAACAGGTACAAGTCCTAGCCCTCTTTCTTGTTTCCTCTGACAAAGATGTTCCCATTTTATTTTGGCTCCTTTTGATACCTCAGCTTTCTAGACTAAAGA
>JANQBM010006906.1:0-12746 GCA_025594535.1 Erythroxylum domingense | reverse complement strand
TCCCACTTGACTTATCTCTCTCGAATAATTTTCTCCATTCTTTAGTTTTCCTCAGATTTCACATCGACTTATTCCAATGCTGCTCATTCATACCAGTTTCTTCATATATTCCAATTTATTTGTAAAGTTTAATTCCTGTGTTGGTAACATATTCATCAGATATAATTTGTATCTCCTAGACAAATTTGCACAGAATATGACGTGGACCCCAGTTCTCCTCACCTTAACAATGTTGTTACCTCAAATTCCAAAAATCCACTTACATAATTGGATACTTTACCTCAAACAAAATGCATACACTTTTAGTAGCATTTTTCTACCTCATGCTTGAGTCTTCACTAGGGATATGACTCCAACATTCACTTTTGATTCATTCCTTATTCATTTCTGATTTGTTCTATCATTGGTCATTCTTAAATTGAATCATCTGGTTTACTGATCCTATCTCAGTGAAATTTTTCTTTGAAAGAAGATTTCTTGGTACTATGCTCGATGTTGCTCATAAAATCCTTATTAATTAACTATTTTCTGTTATTACTTATCAGTCATTCTTAGTACCTTAAGAAGATAAATTTCAACCTTTCATAATATCTTAATAAGATCAATTTTTGCCACACCTTATATGATTAGAACATCCTTTATAATAAGGCTTAATAAGGCAATAAGCAAATTCGTTTACTCTAATACCTTAGCATATACCATCAAAATCATTACATCTTATCTAGAGATATATTTATGTCAATTAACCAATTAATAACATTTGCTAATGATACATGAATTCTAATCGATTCCAGACAACATTTCTATCTTTGATCCTGCCTACAATTTGGGGTATCTCAACACGATCATGACAGAAACTTATTTTTGTCAGGCCACTGTCGTGCCCTGCACTTTTCTCCTCTCATTATCAAATATACTAACATAATTTTTTTCCAATTCTTCCAAAATTTACCTCTTCTGAGGCTACCTCATTTTGATAATGAGTCAACTACCATATTGAGTGCATCAATTTTTGTCATTTGATTCATCATCTTCTTCTTTATCTCATTTATACATAAAATCCTCTCTTATATACATTTCTATCTTTTTCCTTACTACACATCATTCATCTCTTATAAGGTCATTTATGACTGTTTTATTCCCCTTTTATTCCTTCTTCATTTTTATCCCATTTTCCTATTGTCATTATTTTGTCTTCCATATGCATATCCTCAATCCATTCAGAATTATAGTTGAAGAATCATCACAAAATTTTGATCTCAATATCACAGACATATTATTACATTAAATCAGAACTCTTATCATATTTATTTGACATTCAATTCAAGCCCAAGTCTAACCTTTTAAGGTCATAGAAAATTTTATTTTCTTTCAACTTAGCTTGTACACTTTAAGTCCCATTATTCATGTTTATATCACTTCTTTCCTCAATCAGTCCACGACAATGAATTCACATATATTTCACATTCAAGGATATATTACCACCGTACAATATTGATAACATATTCATAATACATTCACCAATACAAGTGTGTTGGACCTTTATCTGTCTTATCTAACTATATACTATCTCTCATTTCTTATTATCCACAAACTTTCTTTTTCTCACATTATGACAGATCATTATTCTCTTCACTATTTCTATCCGCTCAAACTCTTAACAAATGCTCATGCTTGTGACTCATACTCATGTGACTCAGACTAGGGATCAGTTGCTAACGTCTGCTATGAGAAGTCAAAAATGCATGTAACTTGACATATATTTCAAAAATGCCCACGCAAGATAGTAATTCTGGGCTCTGATACCACATATGTAACACCCTGCTCCCGCAAGACACGTACCCGACATCCTGAGGGATATCCGAGTCCTTGCCCCATGAGGGTGGCATGCTATAGCACTCAATTATTCAAATTTCAGTACAATTATTTTTTGAAACCACAAACATAAAGTGCGGAAATCGATAACTAAATCAGACCCACTTTATTTCATAAACATTTCCAATAATAGGAATACAATCATCAGAAAACTCAATAGCCATTTAGGCCCGTTACAAATACAAAATACTAGTCAAAATTTCATTACATTGCCAGAACCATATTCAAACATTTCTGATTTGGAAATTTATTTCAAAACAGAAATATTCGAATACACAAGTAATAATAATTTCGGAAGACTTAATTTGATACAAAATAAAAGAAATACTAATGCAGACGCCAACTGATTCCAACCTCTATCTCCTACTTGCATGCCGTATGTAGACTCTCTTTTATCTAACGGGGTACTCTTCAAGCCTAAAAATTAATTGTAAATTTTGGGTGAGTTTTGCGAACTTAGTGATGTAACCATCATCGATGATTCACTTAATTCATGCAACACATCATTTCACATAACAATTGCACTTTACATCAATATCACATTTTCACTTAAGCATAGGCAAATTTGGTATCTCAATCCAGCAACCATACTTAACAAAATGCATATGAAATGCTCATGGGATACTTTTCCAATTATTACATTGCTGTGACCAAGTGCCTAACTGTTCCGTATCTATTGGATATCGGGCTCATTGATAACTGTCCCATATAGGGCTCATTAAGCGTTGAGCCTGAGGCTCTAAATAACTTTCTGAGCTCGAGGATCTTTTCACACTTTGAGCTCTAAGCTCTGATTGGTGACTACTCTGGTCACAACTCCCATTATCTGATCATGCATTCATGTAATGAAATGCATCACATTTATTCAATCAATTGAAAGTGCTCAATGTCACACAATCATATTAACTATCACATCTTATTCATAATGTCATCGAACCTTAGTCCGACATTTAACACTTAAGTTAAGAAAACACTTATTTCATTCAATTCACATTCAATGAGCACTTTAATATTTCAGTTATACATCACATTCATCGGACCTCCTGTCCGGAAATCAACACAATCAATCACGTTCATTTATCATTCATAACAGCATTTAAGCAAACAATAATTGAGAGAAACCATCTAGGTTACTCACTAGCTGCTTTCGAAGCTAATGCGTGGAAGTTTCAGCAATGTATAGAGGCTGATGTTCCAGTTGCTCCTCTATATCAAACAACATAAACACATATATCACAATATGCACAATTATAATTGTTCAATAAAGCACATGGATGAAATGAATTATGCACAATGCATATTCATAATAATCCTGGGTATTTATCCATCAATTTCATCACAAAATCAATCTCATATCAAAACTCATCTAAGTATAATTTATACTTAGGTTCATGCCTCACTAAAACCACAAAAATCAAAATTCATAACTCATTTCTTCAATTCAGATTTTTCCTAAGACACACATTCGGGGTCAACTTTCCAAGTTCTTTTTAACCCATAAAATGAAGTCATTTGAGTTTATTTTCTTCTAAAAAATTGTTCTTCTATCCCGTAATTTCCTAATGACACTAAGATCATTCAATTTGGTTTAGTATCCTATGAGTTATCCTCAAAATACCACAGAATATGTATAATTGAACTTTTGGCTAGTTCATGATCATACCCTCAAATTGTACAACTCATAACTTTCAAATAAGATATCTAAAAATTACAAAATTAGTACCAATTGAAACATAAGAGAATGAAATACAACTTTTGTGAAGACACATGTGTCTGATTCAACCAATTTCCATTCAGTTTTTATGAAAACATCAAAATAAAATTTATGTCTAGGGTAGTACTATAACCTCAATCCAGACTCAGTTTCGCACCAAAATTTAAAAATCTTAGAGACAGAATTAACTTTATACATCTCCAAGAAAGTTTTAGAATTATGTCTCTAGTTTAATTTGAGTCAATAATCACCTCATTTGGACATCTATAGCTCAAGATATCGTCAAAAAACAAACAAATGTTCGGAAGGCATTCCTGCTATCATCTTCAGAGTCGCGATCGCGACACTTCCGTAGTGGCGTTACGGTGGCGTCGTGTCACGACCCCGACTTTGACAGAGTCGCATCAAGATCGTGACACTTTGTCAAATTTTCCAAAGCTACAATCGCGACGTGAGGCGATCGCGACCTACATCTGGCCGAAGCACCTCCCTTCCCCCTTTTTTTTCCTTTTCCGAACTTCACATCCATTTTACACCTAGAAAGTGACGTTTTTTTTGGAAAATTCATCTTCTAAACTATTGTTCATCTATGTATTAAGATTTTAAAGAACCTAATTTCAAACAATTTCGCTCTTTATTATAAAAGTTATAAACAATTTACTCCACACTATTCAGAAACAGAGATAAAGTCTGAAACCCAACTTCAAGACAATTTTCAACTCTCTTAGAGACAGAATTCAAACTAGATTTCTCATGAAAATTGTATCCATTCATCTCTAGTTTAATATAAATCAGTAATCATCCCATTTAGAATCCTATAGATCCTGGTATAACCGAAATAGCTAAACATGTTCAGTGAAATCACACCAGTTCATAATATTTTAATAGATTCCCTCTATTTCTTCCAACCAAAATTTCCCAAATAAATTCGTAATGATACCAATGTGTTTGGAGAGACAGAAATATGTGTCAGGAATCTATTGGTCTAAGAAACACTCCATTTGGATGTCGGATGTCACAGTTATGGTTTAAAGAATCAAACAAGGTTCTGTCCTCCATCATATCAAACCTATTTCGGGGAAATTAGGATAACTTTCTCTAAAGGTATCGGATCAAGGTGTTCTTTAGATTATTTTGAATATAACTTCGATATCTACAACTTCATGAAGACCTTGAAGAAAAATTCTATCATATAAGGGGTAAAAATTGGACCATAAGAAGTTTCAGTCAACATAAGATGAAGCAGAAAGTGAACCTAAGACGAAGTGACTCTCCTGGGCATCTCCACTCATAAAGACCATAACTTTCAACTCTATTATCCAAAAGTTTCATATAATATACCGTTGGAAAGCTAAAAGGATAAGATACAACTTTCGAAGACAAAATTTTCTAATTAAGCCTAAATTAAACCATATTTTGCCCTGAATTCAGAACACGAAATTTACCCCTAAGGATGACTTGAAAATTTTTACACTGTGCAATTTTGGAAAATCCTGAGTATAACCATCCAGCTACCAATTTGACTTCATTCAAATCTCAAACCTCAACTCAATAGGGTTTTCAAATAGCAAAATCCCACAACTCCCAATCATTAAAATTGGTTCTAGAATACTTAAACCCATATATTTCCTAACTTCATGGTCTAAAACTCTTCCAAAAATTCCAAAAGATTCAAATGCTCTTACCTTGATTCTTCACCAAATGAAGAGATATTTGGCTCAATTTGAAGTTCTTCTCTCCCTCTTCCTTTTTCTCTTCTTGACCCACTTCAAAACCTCTCTCAAGACTAAGAAGTGCTGAAAACCTAGCTCAACTCTTTTCTTTTATCTTAACCACCGAAACTCTCTTCTTTTTATTTCTCAACTTCTCTTTCTCTCTCTCAATTCATGTTTCCTCCCTTCTTAAAAAGTAAGACTACGATTCTTTCTTCCATTTCTATCCTTAATGCGCCCAAAAGGCCCTAATTAAGTGACATTTGTCTTTTTCCGAATACCTAAACTTTAACTTAGTTTCTTTTGAAACTAACTCCCTTAAACTCTCATCTTTACAATCCAACTATCTCCAAATCTTCTTTTGATTCCTTTTTCCTATTTTCTATAATTTTTCCAAAATTTATTCCTAAATTCACAAAAATTCAAAAATCTTACAATTCTACTAACCAATAATATTTTCAACATAAATAAATTCAAAATTCACTAAATTTCCAAAAATCACAACTCAATCCAATTATACCCGGAATTATTCATGAATGCATGTATAATTATTTTCATGCGCTAAACTTTCGCTATTCACGTATATTTGTATGCCATATTATGTAGGAGCATGAAAAAAATGCATTTCTAAACTCTCATTAATCACTCATATTCACTATTCTAGCCTCCCACAGGTGATGGAATGTTACATTAAGTGAGGTAACTTGTTCTTCTCTAACTTCCAAAGGTTTGTAAGAATACGAACAAACATTAGCTCTATAACCAAAAGTTCCGTAGATACCACATACCTTTTGATTTGGAATATTTTGTGATGGCCTTATAGTTAGCATCTTCACATACCTCGTCAACTCAGCTAACTGCATAGTCAATTCTTGATTCGAGCTCACTTTATGAACTCCAACTCTTCTCCCCCTTATGCTCTTTTGTTGAGAATTATTCTCCAACATTTCAAAGATTTCATACGTTTCTTCGGCCATCATCTATCCTATAACTCCTCTTACTGCATTGTCCATCATGTACTGACACTACTGCATCAACCCATCATCAAAGATCTGGTTTAAGATTTGAAATGTAAAATGATGATGTGGACATTATATTAACAAGAGCTTAAATCATTCTCACCCTGCGTGGAATGGCTCTCCCTCCATCTGAGTGAACGTAGCGATCTTAGTGCACAACTCAGATGTCTTTTGATGGGAATAGAATTTTCCTACGAATCTGTTGTACACCTCTTCCCATGCAGTCAATGAACTAAATGGAAGGTTCATTAACCACGCTTTGGCCTGATCCTTCAATGTGTAAGGGAAGCACCTCATCCTGAGTTGATCCTTATTTAGACCATCCAATGGAAAGGTTTGGAGAGTGGTATAGAATTCCCAAATGAAGTTTCAAGGGTCTTTATTAAGAACCCCATAGAATGTGGCAACATGCTATAATAGATGCTCTTCAATTCATAGTTCCTAGCTGCCTCTCCCAAATGTATGCACAAAGTGGAAGTATCAATCACCGGTCTATCATACTCCTTCATCACTAACTACCTTTCACCTATCTTGTGGTTATTAATTTGATCTTCATTCTTGGGTTCCTCACGCTCATCTTCAAAATACCCTTGAAATCGTTGTGTACAATGTATGTTATCTGATGGTAATATTTTGTATGATGTTTTAGGGTTTAATTTGTTATTCATTTTGCATTAAATTGAGTGTTGAGTATGCATTTAGGGTTTAATTAGGTTAGTTTTTGTGTTTAAGTGTTTTTACAGGTTAGTTTGAATCTTTGAGCTTAATTTGTTTTTTTAGGCACCTTGATGTATGTGCTAGTGTTGCATGGTAAATAGGGAAGAACGTGAAGATTCAAAGAGTTTTAGGCTAAAAGACATAGGCCACGATCGTGTACATTGGCCACGATCGTGACAGAAGAGGAACAGCCAGCAGCAACCAGGCCACAATCATGCACTAGGGGCCACGATCGTGATAGAGAGCGTCAAGTCAGGTCGTGATAGTGACAAAAAGGTTAAAGTGTCAGCCACGATCGTGGTAGGTAGGGCCACAATCATGACCTGTGTCGAGTTGACACAAAAACTCAAATTTTGGGTAATTTTTCAGACCGTTTTGACCCCGAGTTTGACCTATAGCTGCTACAGAATAAATAGTACAATACCTAGCAACCATTAGAAGTCTTTAGAGAGCTGTGCAAAAAGCGAGATTCTGTAAAATTTTGAGAGAATCCTAGAGCGAGATCAAGTGATTGAGGAAGGGGACGAAGGAAGAGAGGCACAGAGATATGTTTGACACGACGTACTTCCCAGAACAGGTGGTTTCCCACAGTTGCTACATCTGAGATCCATTTTGACAATATTTTGTATGTTTTTATTTCAATTTCAGTGATGTATGAGATTTGGATATTGATTAGGAATATTGTCGATGAGTGTTGATCTTTTTTCTAAACTCACCTTCGGGATTTTTTTCTTAAGATTAATAAAATTTATTTAATTGTATTTTATTACGATTTAATTGTGATTCAATTTTGATTCTTCATAACTTGGCAATAAAATAAAAGGGTGAGCCGGTAAAAATCATCGATTTGGATTAATGAGAGTTAGGTAAATTGATAGGTAGACAGTCGAATCAAACTGGTAGAGTCGTGTAACAAGAGATGAAGCATAAATTCCCAGTAGGTTAATAGATAACTTTAGAACTAATTTAGGTTTTGGACTAATTGCAGATCGAGAGATCGCAATTTCCATAATTTGAATTAGGGATTATTAATTAGGGTTAAGAATTATAACTCGAGAGAGTAATTAGGGATTATTAATTAGGGTTAGTAATTATAACTCGAGAGATAGTAATTCACCCTAGGATCGTTTAGGCCCTTTAAGTCGAAAATTAAATAATTGGGTAGATTTTCTTTAGTTTCGAATTAATTCCCCCTTTCTCTCAATTGGTCACTTCTAGGTTGATTTTCGTATTATTTGTGTGAGCTGGCTATTTTGTTCATTCTTTTGGTGCTTTAATTTCTCATATTTGATTCTTAATTAATTTTAATTTCTACAGTAGTTGTTTAATTAGGTATTGTGAACTTAGCTGTCATTAGATTTTAGGACTAATTCCTTTCCTCATGGGATCGATACCTTAGGTACTATGCAAACAACCTGTGAGCTTGCAGTAACTACCAAGGTTATAATAGTAAAACTCAGCGCATGTAACCTTGAGCGAACAAGTTTTTGGCGTCGTTACTAGGGAAGGCAATTTAGTTCTATAGTTTAAGGCGTTAGAATAGTTAATTTTGTTTTCTTTTCCTTCTTTTCTTTGTTTTCGTTTTTCGTTAGTTTTACTTAAGAATCGTGCTCTTGCATGAACACAAGAGTCACGAGGGGTTCAAGTCATGCAGCGGAGACTTTAGATTTAGACATAATACATTTAGAACAAACCCTTAGGAAAGCTCGACGAGAGGAACAAGAAGAGATCAAGAAAGCACAAATGGCCGAGGAATTCCAAAGAAACATGGATCAAGAAGTCAACCCTAGTAGGCAACAACAGAGGACCCTAACGGATTGTATAAGGTAGTGGTTCAATCCTGCAAACCAAGGAGTGGCTAGATTGCCTATTCAAGCGATCTCCTTTGAAATTAAGTCAGCCCTCCTGAACATGCTTCAACAGAATGTTCAATTCTATGGACTTACAAATGAAGACCCGAACACTCACATCGTGAGTTTTCTCGAGATCTATGATATTTTCTGATATCACCAGAGGTCGAAAGATGCAGTGAGAATTAGGTTCTTTCCCTTCACGCTTACGGATAGAGCGAAGGCTTGTATCATTCCTTAAGCCCTGCTAACATTACGACATGGGACCAGTTAGTGCGTGCCTTCTTAAATAAATACTTCCCACTAATAAAGACCACCAAACTTATCAAAGAAATTACAAACTTCCAATAAGGTGACAGGGAGTCTATTTATGAAGTATGGGAGTGTTACAAAATACTTCCTACTAATAAAGACCACCAAAATTATTAAGAAAATTACAAACTTCCAACAAGGTGATGGGGAGTCTATTTATGAAACATGGGAATGTTACAAGGACCTACAGAGGAGATGCCCACACCACAATTTACCCAAGGAGTTCCTACTGCAAACATTTTACAACAAAGTGAACCCACATATTAGAGACACCATTGATGCGGTGTTGGGAGGATCATTAATGAGAAAAAAGGTCGATGAAGTAGAAGAATTAGTAGAGGAGATGGCTAGCAATAGTTATTTATGGGCTAGTGAACGTAGTAGGCAACCTACTAACTTTAGGGAGCAGAAGGGAGTTATCGTTGTCAATCAGATGATGGAAATGCAAGCTAAGATCGACAACTTAACGTGACAACTCAGTAATATAAAGGTGTCATCCTCAACTACGATGAATGCCCCGCAATTGAAGTTTGAGCTATACGGCCAATTGGATCATGATACAGTAGACTGCTATCTGATGAGAGACAATAACCCGGAGCAAGTTAATTATATGGGGGCCCAATTTAGATGTGGAGGGGGTAATAATCCATGCTCCAACACATATGACCCTGGGTGGAAGAATCACCCAAACTTCTCCTGGTCTAATAACAACAATAGAGGGCAGTTTAGACCCCAAGGACAATTGAGCTTCCAACAAGACAAAACAAGCTCGATGGATTCAAAATTGGATAGAATTTTTGATAAGATAGGAGGAATGGAGGAAACACGTAGGAGGCTTGAAAGTAAATTCGAGCAAGTCACAAAGAATCATGCTTCGTCTATCCACAATTTAGAAGTCCAAGTGGGGCAGCTTGCAGAAGCAATGTCGACTCGAAATGCTGGAACTCTTCCAAGCAACACTGAGTCGAACCCAAAAGAGCGTATCATGGATATAAGCCAAACTCAAGACGAGGTGCTAGAAGAGGTAGACAAAGGAGAAGGTTAAGTAGTTAAAGATGACCTTCCAAGCGAAACGATGAGCAAATCGGTGCAAGTAACTGAACGGATTTTTTGACACCAATTTTTTTCTCAGAAGGAATTATATGCCAGGAGGGAAGCAGAAATGTTACAAGAAATCGAGCCAAACAAATTCAAGGAAGTGACGAAATGAATACAGGCTCATTTGAAATTACAAGAGTCCATCATAGAGAACGGGAAGGAGCAAATACTGGAAGACACCCCCAACATAGTGAAGAAGGATGATCCAGGGAACTTTTTCATCCCCTAAAGTATCAATAAGATCATCATAGATAAGGCATTCGCAAACTTAGGTGCGAGCATAAATGCAATGCCCTATACTCTCAGTCTTAAATTGGGGTTACGAGAGTTAGTGCCCACAAAGTTTTTGATTAAGATGACCAATAGGACTTCACTTAAACCGATGGGAATCATACAAGATGTGCCGGTCATGGTCGGTAATTTTATCTTTCCCATGGATTTCTATATTTTGGATATCAATGAAGATGAGGATACTCCGATGATTCTTGGATGACCGTTCTTAGCCACTGCACGCTCAATGATTAATATGGACAGGGGCGAACTAACTCTACGAGTAGGGAAGGAGCAATTAACCTTCAAAGTAACTGCTAGAGAGTACGGATCTCCTTTAACTCTAGTGGATCGCAACAAACTTGAACCTCGAGGAGAATGGAAAGACATTGAGGATCCCATAAATGCTTTCTAAAAAAAGTGCTCGCGAAGGAGAAGGCGAGGCAAGGAAAATTTCAAGGAAGGTGGTAAGTGTAATATGGTAGCAAATATTCAGACTTTAAGATTAATAACAACGCTACCATCAAATCAGTCATTCCAACCACCGTGAACTTTAAAGGAGCGTCGAGCTACCGACGTTAAAAGAAGCAATACATGGGAGGCAATCCATGGAAAAATTAGTTTGTTGTTTAATTTTGTTAGATTAGTTAAATTTTGTAGTTAGGATCATTCTTGTATTGGTTCAATAAAAGCAAAAAGAGGAATAGAATTTTGGAATCACGGGGAAGATCACGCAAGCATGTTAAGAGAAGTGAAAAAGAATTATGAACTGAGAGAAGAAGAATTGGAAGAATAAGGATTTGGTGTTAAGATATAGGTGCTGGCCAACCGTGACCTGTCGGGTAATGATCGTGGCCTACGATTGAGAATTCCTTCAGTGGTATGCCTCTATGCCACGATCGTGGCCTGCAACTATGTACAAAAAGGGGAGGACGCGAATGTTAATTGACATTGTTACCATTTTACCCTTTTTACCACCTATTTATTCAATTCTTACTTAACTTTCACCTTCACTTTCATTTTTAGTTTATCTCTCTAGAATTTCAACTTTCAAACGCTTTAATATCTCTCTAGAATTTTTCAAACGTTAACTTCCAAACTTAAACCAATTATGCCTCGTATCAAGCAAACCGCTTGATGGGAGCCTCACGGAGCATAACCAGTCACGAGACTGGGAGACGAAACCGATCAGTGGACTTTGAAGCTCCTTTTCCTATCTACACCGAGGAATAAGGTACTCATTTTCGTTCCCTTCGTTATAGGCAAATTGTTGTGCCTAAATATTTTGATTTTGATACATTGGATAAGATAGAAGTGCGTGAGCAGGTAGAGAACTCAGCAAAGAGGATCTAGTGGGGTCAATTCATTAGATTCCAATTCCCCGTTTATGAAGAGCTTACCCAAGAATTTTTCATGTTTTTGACCTTTAACCCCAAGAACACTAAAGAATTATGGTTTAGATTGAGGGGGTGAGAGTATGAATTAACGGTAGAGTTCATGTGTGAAATATGTGGATTCCCCCAATCCACCATTGTCAACCAACATGATGACTTTCGTGCCTCCCAATACTAGCATGAGCTTACTAGCATTGAGCGCTTTTATGCCAAAAATGCCCACAACAATATTATCCGGTCCTATGAATACTTGCTGCTGTAAAAATTTATGTGTCAGCTGGTCTTTGACAAATCAAAAACCAGTAAGTGTTCCACCAAGGAATTATTCATACTATGGTGTATGGACCATAGTATTCCGGTATGCACATCCACACATATGCTGAATGCTCTTGCTACAACTCTACAAAAGCGGAGCAATCATCTCGGAATGGGGTACCTAGTTTCTGCCATTGTAAAGCATTTTAGTGTGGAACCAACGGGGTTAATAGTGCATGTGCCTGAGTTCCTTGACCACCACCATCTATTTCAGGTAGAGATCATTCACTCCATCAATATGAGTCTAAGGGAAATCAATGAAAATACACATGTGCAGACCAGGGCGGGTCAGACAAGATGTAACATCCCCTCACCAATAGGAAGGGTATATTGGTAATTTGCAATGTTTAGGAGTGTTTATAGTGTAGTGACATATTCATGCATTCATATATACACATGAATAGCAAATAGGGAATTTTTGCACATGTAATTGTTGTACATGCATTCATGACATTGTCCCGGTTTAAATG
>JANQBM010006896.1:0-12747 GCA_025594535.1 Erythroxylum domingense | reverse complement strand
TTTCATTATATAATAAATAATAATTACACAAAACATCAATAAAAAGAATAATAAATATCCTTAACTCTCAAATTATTGTAATTTACAACAGGAGTTCGTGATAAGGAAACAACTAAGTGGAATTGAAACATGAAACAAAAACATATATTATTTAATTTATTATCAATTAAATATATTATATATTTAATTGATTAAAATTAATTACCACAGGAAAGACAAATTTTTAAAAAATTTTACAATTTAGTCCCTATATTTTTCAAAATTTTCGATATTCGCTGATATTTGGCCTGTATTATCAGTACCGGTCAGTAACGGTATGAGATCGAAATAGGTTAATACTGGGTATAAATACTGGCCAATATCGACTGATATTTAAACCTGGTACTAACTTACCCCGTTCTCGTACCGTTTGCCAATCGGTACGGTACAAGATTCACAATTTTAATATGAATCATTCAACATCTCAAATCATTAAGTGCTTTTACTTAAAATAATTAAATTCAAAATTTAAACAACCTTAAAACAAATTAAAGCAAACATGTAATCTTACTTTTAATTAATATTTTAAAATTACTTTTTTGTGAGAAACTTTTATTACTATCTAATAATAAAATATAACACATGTATCTTTTAATAATTTTTGTCAATACGTGGCAGATTTCAAATCATTTCAAATGTCGATTACGTCAAACAAATTTTAATGAGATAAAAAATTAACATAAAACACTACACTATAAAAAGTTTATGATACATTTATTATTATATTTCTTAATAAAAAATTAAAATAAAATTTTCTTTTTAACAAAGTGCAAGAATTTTTTTAAAATATTAAACTGCAAAAAGTTTTGAATAATCAAATAAACTTCAAGAAATATTCTTTTCTTGTACTATATAATCCTATGAATTGTTAATTTATGCCTTATACGCAATCAATTAGTTATAGTTTAATGACAAAATAATTTAAAATCATTCTTTATCTTATACATATTTAGATGTATATCATAAAGTTTATGGGATAGTTATATATTGCAAATAAAATTATAATGACATTATAATTATGAGATTTATATTGCATTTATGTTTATCCCTAAATTATTCCTAGTCATTGTTTTATTAAGACTGGACATTAATAGAACGTAAAAGGACTAGCTCATGAAGGAAGTAATCGAACTCATAAACTAAAGTATGAAGATACTTAAATAAACATGTGGGTGATTGTTACAGAATAAGTTTACTAAACAGACCCGACATGATAAATCCATTTAGAACAATACTTGTATATCTATGCAAAATCTAGTTAGGATGATTATATAAGTAATCATTTGACATAAGGTCTCTAAAGTTATCTTTTATAAGAATTGCTATGTTTTGATACTACTTATGACTTATTTTAATCAAGAATCGTTCAGTCAGTAATAACTGGAAGTAGCATGAACTTTATGGAGGTAGTTAGGTAGTTGAGGGATCAAGATATGATTTATCACCCTAAAGTAATTAGGGATAATATTTTGTTGTCATTGATTATTATTGATTTGAAAAATCCTTGGCCAAGATGAAATGATTTTTTATAAATAGTTTACAAATGTCATTAATTGAATTGATAGATAATGGCGGAGAACTAATATGATTGGACTCAAAATAGAGTAGACATTAATTTCATGCTTTATGTAAAATCGAAACATTGTATGATAAAAGAACTAAATTACATGAAAAAAATAATGCATAGAAAGGTTAGTCAAAAATCACTTTGATATTTTTAAATATTTTAGTGGTCATGATGTGTTGCTAGACGTCAATCTTGATTTATGAGTATAAATTGTTTAATCAACGAATTAAAGATAAATTAAAAAAAAGTTTTAATTTATCTAATTCTAATTATGAATTATAATTATAATTTATAATCATTGCCAATATATTTGAGAACCTAATATGTCTCATATAAAGAATGTTCTAAAGAGAGCAAAATCAAGTTAAACTTGATTGTAAAGTTTGAGAAACTTTATGATGATTAAATATGAGATATTTAATAAATAAGGATCAATATTATATATTGGATCTTATTTGGGCACAATTGATATTCAATTAGAATTATTTGTAATTTTAATAAAATTTTAACTGAAATTAGAATTTAATTTTAATTAAATTACTAAAATGTCCAAAACTTATTAAAAATAAGTTTAAGCTTTAATATAATTAACACTTCTCGCTTAACCCTCTCTGTAAGGGTTACAGAGTTCTTTCAACATGTTCTATGGATATTATTAAAGTTTGGACACTTGTACAACTACGATGGTAAAGGTGGATCAATTTTAGAAACGGTTCGAAAGATACAAAAAAAATATGATCAAATTTTAGAATACAGTATAAACTAAGATTTATGCTTTATTATGCTTTCTTTGTTAATCATTTTATATAATTAAAACGATCATAATTTTCAAAAAATCAAAATATGAAAAAGTTTCGTAATTATTCCTTTATGATTAGGATTAGATTTCGTCCTGATTTCCCAACAATAATGTCATAGTAGAGTTTAATTTTATAATTTAATTAAATTATTTAATTGTTATCGCTTAATTTTAGAATTGAAATTGCAATTATTGCATTATTAAATATTCTTACAATCTAAAAAGTTTACACTGAATATTGAAAATCCCGACATTCAATTTAAAATTGAATTATCAATACAATTAAAATTTTGTTTATGAGTTAAACAAATATATGAAATTAGTTTCATAGAACACCCAAGACAATTAAAAACCATAAAGAAAAATCGAATTAGATTCAGATTGGGAATTATGAAAAGTTTAAACTTAATCCTCTTGTAAAACCAAGAATTGTAAATTACCTCCAGCATCAATGGCAACGGATACTGGTTGGTTAGTTGTAACCTTTACAAGTGCTACTTCACTATTTGCTGGTAAATCTTCGTAGACAGTTGGGCCTCTACATGTTTTGTTAATGTTATTGTGATTATTGTTTCTGAAAAAATCAAGAAGTTGTACATGTTTTGAACGTGGAAGATTACCGGGTTTGAGAAACTCATAACCAGCTTACTTTTTTGGGTTGCGTTTTGGTGTTGAGCGATTGGAGTTTTTTAGTTGCGTCTGAAGAAAACGTGGAGGCTGGAGGCGGCGTGAACGGGGAGAACCGTCTCCTCGCGGGAACTGTTGATGACACTTTGACATGGATTAGAGCAGCTGCCTTCGCCGGTGACAACAGCTGGAAGCCAACTGCAGCGTGGGGCAAACGGTAACCTAGCTCTACCAGCACGTCTACTGCAAACGCCAGTCAACGTTAGACCTTGACTGCAAGTGCCTCACAAAAAGGGTTTGGTGCGTTTGGTGCGCGCATCAAATAGTCCCACCCTCACTTTTATTTTATTTTATATGTTTTTATTAAGCTTTAATTTTAATTAAATTAGTTTAATTAAGATCAAATCAGTTTAAATCCCTAATAAATTTGGAAAAGTATTTTTTTAGCTGTTTGAAAATTATTTTCAAAGGGTTATTTTATTATATTGGAATTTAATTTAATTTTTAATGAGTTGAATTATTAAATTAAATTAATTATCAAATCAATTCCAAAACATTAAAGTAATTATTTCTCTTACAATGATTAAGATTAATAATTATATTGATTTTCTAAAATTATAATTAATTAGTTTCAATTATATTGAAATTAATTAATTAGAAAAGTAGTTTCTAAAATTACAATTAATTAGTTTCAATTAGATTGGAAATAGTTAATTGTTTTAAATGAGATTGAAATAATTAATTGGTCTCTTTAAAATTAAAAAAATATTTTCCTTAGTAATTAAGAAAGATTTTTCTTAATTAAATTTATTTATTTTAAATTTGATTGAGATAAATTAGATTTATGATTTTATTTAGAGAATTATTATTTAATTTATTTAGAAATTGTTTTTTTGTTTATACAATAAGTTTCTTGATTTTTAGAAAAAAATTTTTCTTAGTTAAATTTTGAAAAGTGTTTTCGTTTATTAGTTAAGAAAATTTTGATTTCTTTAATACTTTGAAAATAGTTTTCTAATTTATTATGGAAAATTTTTGAATTAATTAAAAATCAATCTCTAAATAAATAATATAAAGGACTTTGTTAATTAAATATGAAGAGTGTTTTACTTAATTTGGAAAGTAGTTTCCTTTAATATTAGAAAAATAATTTTCTAATTAAGGAAAAATAATTTCTAATGAGATTATAAATAGTTTTCTAATTAGATTAGAATATGTTACTTATATAATTTTAAAAAGGGCCTTTTTCTAAATTATAATAAGTAAGAAGAATAATTTATTGAATATTATTTTCAATTAAATTTTATTAAAGGAGTCAAGATAATTAGAAATAATTTCTATTCGAAATAAATATTTATATAATTAGAAATAATTTCTATTCGAAATAAATATTTATTTGGAATAGGAATTTAATGCATTTAGGAATCAATGAATTTAACCTAATTTAAATTTTCCAAGAAGTTGGAAATATTAGTTTAAATTATAAGATCAATAAATAGAATCAAACATGCTTCATATTTTATACATATAATTTGATTATGAGTGCATACTTTATTTATATGTTTCATATATATATATATATATTTAGGTAATTTTTCTTAATTATAATGATAATTAAGTTGAAAAATACTATTTTCATATTTAATATTTTTAATTTACGTTCTCATTATATCAATTGTTTCAAAAAATTCTCACATACTACATTCATATATTTAGGACATAGGTTATATAGGTATAATAATGGTTATCGCATTTGAAAAAGGTCTGTGTTATCACCAACTCGTATGGAAATCTTTTATAATAAAAAAGGTGTATCGTAAATTGTTTTGCAACAACGTTTGAACTACTAGCCACAAGTTACTGCTAGTGAAAACTTTACATTAGAATATTGCATATTTGCATTTATATATATCAATTAGCTTTGTGTTGGGCTGTAGCTCAAGTATCTGAAAGGAAAACACAATTAAAGAGGTTATGTAAAATCTAATATAAAAACTTATGATGTGCTTATTTAGTGGGTATGAAAAAAGAGAATGGATATGGAATGAAAGATAGAGTTTACTAAAGGATTATGATTATATAGTCATTATTTTGATTACCCATTTTCGGGTAATACCCCATTCCTCTCGAAGTATCATTGTTTTGTAAAACTCGCGCGTGTTTTGGGCGCGAGTTTCTCCTTCACTCACTAGACTCTCATAAGCAATTAACAGCAATAGTACCCATCTTCACTTTTGTTCTTACAAGCCACATTTTTTCAATCTTGTTCTCATCTCTTCACAAAGTAATCCCAATCTACCATGGAAAGAGCCGAAACCACAAAGTAGCAGTAGTAATTTTCTTCTTTTCTTTCTTCTTCATTTTTTTGGTTGATATAATTGCACATTTCTCTCTTCCGTTCTACTAGGTTTTGGGTTTTCGATTCCTTACTCTTGAGTTGGGTTTATTTCTTCTGCTTTTGTCAGTTGCTATGTGTTGTGTGTTATTGCATTTGTTTGAACGTGCCTATAGAACATGTTCTGTACTTCTTGCCCTTTGTTAACACCATTCTTGGGCAATTTTTCCTTTCGGTGCCCTTGCTCTCTATTGCATCTGTCCAGAAAAATTTGGGTTTTGTATTAAGGGGCTTATAGTATGAGCTGACTCCGTAAGAGATATAAACCGAATGTTTTCATCTGTTTCAAAAATGAATTTTGTTTATAGATAAACCCTCGCTCTCTATTACACCTGTCCAGAGAAATTTGAAAAAAAATATAGAGCAAAGCTTTGAATCAACACTTCTTCTCTGTCTCTATTCTTCTTCTGATCGCACTTTTACCAAACACGAGGCAACTTCCATTAATTTCCACTTCTTGATTCCTTCCCAGTATTTTTCCCTAGGAAACAAATAAATCAAACACCCTTAACAAGGATCATCAAAACCCCATAATCAAAATTGTATTGGGTAATCACTATTTTATGCTTAAAGTCTCCGTTTCAATCATTTCTGATTGGGTCAACATCGAGTGTATACGTTCAAGCTTCGATCTTTTTTACTTTTCTCATCCAAATTTATGTGAATTTTGGCCTTTCTTCTGTTTGGTTTCAGCTCAAGCATAGTAGTGCAGTGATGGTGATTTAACTGGAAAGAAAAATGAGAATGCTTATAGAAGTGATGCCAATGGTTTTATGGTTCATTTTGGCCTTTCAGTTCGTTCCTAGAGTCGTTGGCAATGCAGAAGCTATCTTCTGTTCTTGTTCTTTTAGGGAGCTTTTTTCTGTGTTTTGAATCACTTAGACTTAGGTTGTTTTGCTTCTTTTAGACATTGGTTCTTAAGATTTGGTTCCTTAATATTATTTTCATTTAACAGTCACTTAAGATTCCATCTTTCTCATTTGGAACCCTTCAAACTTTTCTGATTTATTGTTATGCAAATTGATGAATTTTTTGTTTCTAGATTTGTAGTTCTCCCATTTTACTGTGGCTGTGGAGCAACTTATCAATCAAGACATCTCAATTTTGGCCTTTCAAGAGGTATTTATATGAATCAATCCTTTATGTTTTATCCCTTTATTTAAGTTAGGTTGAGTCTTTTCTTTTCTATCATGAATGTCCATTTGTTTTTTATATTTGTAATTAGAAATGTGAAACACTGGGAATTTCGATAGTATTGTCATGTTTTTTCTTTGGGATTTAAGTTAATGTTAAATATGATATGCTGAAATGTGTGTGAGCCTCGTTGATTACTCTATTGTTTCCTTATTTCTTCTAAATTTTTTAAACTTAGCCAAAGTGATTCCCTTTGAGCCATTGCGTAATATTTTGAGCCACTGCATAATTTTCACAAAAAATGCCTGGGAAGTGAAAGGATTGTGTTTATGCGCAAATGTGCTGGTGGCTACTTCTGATTGTAGGAAGGAAATAATGCATGAGCCTAATGAAACTTAAGGAATTTTTAGTTGAAAATGAAAAGTAGAATTGCATGATAAAATTATGGCTGTGAAGTTTAAGGTTGATTTCAATTAGTGTTGGTAAGCCGTGAAGTTTCAGGTTGTAGTTGTAAAGTTTCAATAGTTGAGCGTCTTCCTTTCATCTTCCTCGTACCAATTCACATTAGATCTAAAGTGTTGTTAATCATTGTTGCATCAGGACCAAGAATTTCATTCCCCTTCTAAAGTGAACCATTTATGTTTTGCTCAAAGTTTTAGGTTATGAACTTTGGGATTAAACTATAGGTGTAGGTAATTGAAGTAACGATTGGACTGCAATTTGAATCCCTTATGTGTAACTAGTTTCTTTTAGTTACGGAAAAAAGTGGACAGTAACTAGTAGAGTTACCGCAAATAGTGGGCAGTAACTAGTAGAGTTATTGGATCTCATTCTAATTTTTTCAGAAACTAGTTGTCTTCTCCCTTTTCATTTTATGTCTTTATTACCCACCTTTTGGGAGCTAGAAGTACATAAGCTATTTGGTTTAAATTATGCATAAAACCTAATCTTCTTTTTGATCATCTTTCTCTATTACCTTCGCTTATTGTTTTATCTTTTTTCCACTACTATTACCTAGCTTTTCAACATTCCCTATCTATATGTTGGACAATTATTTTCTGAATTTTTTGATGTAGATCAACATAGCTCGCCCCCTATTAGCCAACGACGGCGCAAACTAAAGCAACTGTTGATACTTTAACAAACAAAAAATAATATGATGGTTTTCTTATTTGCTATCCATTATGTTATCTATTGTTTTTAAGTTCAAAAGAAGGTCCGTGAAATTAAAACAAAGGAAGAAAAAAGGATTGATACATGAGATGGATTTTTAGATTGACCATGGATTGTGATGATGTCTGCATTAGTGAACTTCGTATGGATAGAGCAACCTTTAGGATATTGTGTGATATGGTAAGAGATGTTAGGGGTTTAAAAGACACTAAGAACATATTCGTAGAAGAAGTTGTAGCAATGTTCATATACACCTTAGCTTACCTAAAAAGAGTAGGATAGTAAGCCTACTTTTTCTCTGTAGTAAAGAAACTGAGTCAGCAATTCCATCAAGTTCTTCATGCAATTATAAGATTACATCATATTTTGCTCAAAAAGTCGGAGCCTATTACTTAAGATTGTCAAGATGAGAGATGGAAAATTTTTCAAGTAATTGAACACTATAATTAACCTATAACATTAATATCATAACTTTTATATGCTAAATCACCTTTTAGTTTTAATTTGTAGGGTTTCCTAGGAGCTTTAGATGAGACACTAATTAAAGTTACACCTCCTAATGAAGATAAGCCTCGATATCTCATAAGAAAAGTATGTATTTCAACAAATGTTTTAGGTGTTTATTGCCCAAACATGCAATTCATATATGTATTGCCTAGTTGGGAGGGCTCTGCACACGATGATCGTGTGCTTTGAGATGCGATCTCAAGGCCTCATGGTCTACGAGTCCCTCGAGGTGAATTTCTATTACAATATCCAATTTTGTTTCTCTTTGAGTTATGCTGCTCAATCATAACTTATTGTTTAATTATGAAGGATGTTATTACTTAGTGGACTCTGGATATTGCAATGCAAATGGATTTCTTGCTCCGTATTGAGGGCAACACTATCATTTGAAAGAATTCGATGGCCATCGAATATAGACAACAAAGGAATATTTTAATATGAAACATTCCAAAGAAAGGAATGTTATTGAGAGATGCTTTGGATTGTTAAAAGGAAGATGGAAGATCCTTGCATCCCCTTCATTTTTCTCAATTCAAACCCAAGTTTGCATTATAATGGCTTGTTCTCTTCTACACAACTTGTTTCGCAAGTTCATGAGCTTTGAATCACAAGAGTCAATAACTGAAGATGAAGAGGAGAGTGAGGAAGATGAGAGTCATAAAGATGATGAAATAGAATACATTACACAAATTAGTCCAACCGATAAGTGGTTGACATTCAGGAATAATATGGCAAACAACATGTATAATATATAGACAACTAGATCTAATGAAAATGATGTAGATTAGTAATTTAAGATATGTTTATTTCATATTCTTATTAGATTGTTCAAATATTTTGATTTTGATTTTGATTTTGATTAATGTACCTGAATGTTGAACATCTCTGTTTGTTTACTATTAGTAATATATAACTGAGAGTTATTAGATTACTTTTGAAATGCACCCATGTGAACATCTCTGTTTGGTTGACTATGTGTTCATGAGTTATTGATTGCATCGTTGTATTTAGAATTTTCAGCAAAGTTATTTTTGTTATATGTTATTTCTTTGCTAACTCTTACATTGTCATACTTTTATTAGGAATGGCTATGCCTGCCCGTGGGAGAGGACAGAATAAGCAGTATTGGAAGGATGATGAGGTTAAAGTTGACATTTTACAGGAACTAGCTTGCAATCCTTTATAGAAAGTAGATGGGGGGTTTAAGAACAATTACATTGTTGAAGTGCACAAGATGTTGCTGAGCAAGATTCCTAATTTTGATAAGGATGTTGATCCTCACATTGACTCTAAGATTAAATGGTTAAGAAACAAGTATAATCCAATTACTGAAATGTGTATGCAAAGTGGTTGTTAGTGGGATGATGTTGAGCATAAGATCAATTGTGAGAAACAATGGTTTAATGAATGGTGCTTGGTAAGGACATTTAACTCAAAAGTTGATTGAACTCTTATTTTAGTAATTTCTTTTCTCATAATTATAATATTTTATTGTTATTACGTTTTTAATCTTCTTCTTCTTGTAATTCTTTTTTATAGAATCACAAGAATGCAATTGGATTGTGGATCTTTAAATTCCCATATTTACGAAAATTGGACATATTATGGGGTAAAGATAGAGCGAAGAGGCTCAAAGCTGAGGATATAGCTGAAGCAAGTGCTAAGGCTAACAGTCTATAAAATATGATAGTGTGTTCTTCGTCAGATAGTGGAGATGAACTTGCGGTATCTAATACATAAGGATCCTTGGCTATTCCTTCAAGCAGCCATGGAATAAAAAGGAGAAAAAAACTGTCACCAAGAAAGGAAAGTTCTTACAAGAAAAAAAACTAGCAACACTTCAGAATGCTGTTGAGTCAAGGTTAGACAACTTCATCATCAAGTTTGAGTCTATTTGTGAAAAAATGACCTCATAATATGCAACTGCTATAAATGTTTTTACTGCGAAGTCTAAATTTGATTTCCTAACTCATGAGAAGATGCAAGAGCTCATCAGTGAGCTTCTTAATATTGGCATATCTGAAATGAATGTTGATAAGGCTGCTTTGTTATTCTATAATGATCTTGCTAAAGTTCGTATTTTGTTCGCTTTGCCAAGTCATTTAAAAAGGTCTTTGTATTTGGATTCCTCTATCCGTCTTCTAGTCTATGAATCATTCGATGAAGTATATTAATATTTTTGTAAGTATTATGAACTTATGATGTTGCCTAACCAGGTTATTTTGTATTAGTTGGGAATTTTGTGGTTCTGATGCAAACAAAGTTTGTAGTGTTAACCTGGTTATTTTGCATCATTTGAAGGCTTTTAGTTAAGATATTGTGTATAGCTGTGATATTTTACATCATTTGCATTATCAGAGGAATGTAAATTGTATTAAACTATGTTACTTGATTTTATTATAGCAATGGAATGGTGGATATTATGGTTATATTGTTGAATTGTATAATATTTGGGATGATTAAACTATATTTGAGGATATTATGTAACTAATGATATGTTGATGCAAGAAAATATTGGAGTATTTTTCTTCAAGAGCTATCGGAAAGGAAATACCACAATATACTTGATTTTAAACATTCTATTATTATAAATAGGGTCCATAAATTAAATATAATTAATTAAAATATATTAAAATTTTGATATAAAACAAAACTTTAATAAATTTTTATTTCTCAACATTTTTAACAAACCAACCACCATCAATGGTAATGGTATTCATTCCTTCATTTTAACCAACCATCATAATTATAATGATTATATCCATTCTTATTCCTCACTATATTCATTCCTATTGCTCTCTGTGAACCAAACGCCCCTTTAGTGAAAGGAATTTTGAAAAAAGTGACCTCTTTTCTTCTCTCTCCAAATACTACTTTAGTTAATTTTCCTCATGGGAACCTTCTTGCGTTGTTCTAGTTTAGTTCAGTTCCATTTAGAAATGGAGCCATCGTAAGCATCTTCTCTTTTTGGAGTTTCTCCTCCTGAAATCTTGGGATATCCCACTATTTAGAATTTGGTTCATTTAATGGTTTAACCTATTAATCACATAAATGCCCATACATTATCATTTTCATCTTCTGTGATGGGCAGAGGGGATGAAGCGATGAAATATATATATTTGGATCTCTATCCTCGACTTCACGCATCACTAACCAAACACCACCGAGTTATGGAGATTAGAGGCTAGAAGATTCAAAAATTTTTGAAACGTTACTGGATAGTATCGGTGCAATGGCTGGAGGTATTCTTCTGTTATGTTTCCGCTTACTGAACATTGTAAATAGCATGCATTTGTTTTGTTTATACATAAATAATTTTGTCTTTTAAGATGCATGCTTTAGTTTATATTTGGTATCAGAGCCACCATACCTCTGCCTTCCATCTGAATTATCTAAGAATATACTCCTCTGTTATGCTCTGTTTCTCATTTTCATTTCTACCGTATGAGTTGAGCATGTGTTGTTAATAAATCTTGACGTTTGTGTACATGATAGATGTTAGAATTGTGTTTTGGCACTCCATGTTGCACCTACTAGTGACAGGATGGTCAAGGGAGGAGGGATGACGATGATGGTGCATGGTGGCCTTTGGACGCCACCAGCCATACAACGTTGTATGTTTTGTTTTCTGGTATGTCATGCTCCTCGGCTCATCGTTGCCGTCCCATCACTGCCATCCTCATCTTTCTTGTGACTGTCATGCACTTGGTTGCCATTGGGTTAGAGTCGGGTCATACTGACCCGGCTGGAGATTGAAGATGATAATCTGTCCTTTTTTGTTAATAATTAATTTATTAATTCATTAATTCTGTTAAGGTTTGTAATTGTTGGGTTAATCAAGCACCTAACCCATTTTGTTGTGATTTTAATTATAAAATCATTTTTGGTATTGATATTTTGTGAACGTTAATTTTAAATTTCTATGTTTAATATTTGAATTAAATTTGACATGCAAGTTATAATTTTTAACTATTTGCACAAATTATATGTGATTAATTGAAAATTGTATGTATAAATTTATAATTATCATACATGTAAAATTAGATTAAATAATTTTGTGCATTGTTATTTTATCTATTTGCATTATTAATTACTTGATGCAAATGTGTAGGCTTTATTTAAGCTTAAAGTAATATGAGTGATCTATATGATTTTAATTAATTGGAAGTAGCCATAATAACTCTAACTAATTAGGATTATGTATTTAGTTTTAAGATCACATTAAAACGTTAATTGTAATTAATCATACGTGATATGATAAAATATACCCACAGGAATTTTGTTATATTTGTATGATTAATTAGGATGAAATATCAAATTATATTTCTTAATCTACCTATAGGAATTAAGAAAATCTACCTATAGGAATTAAGAAAAGCAACATAATTCAATAGTTTTGTCATAAACACTACAAGAAAATTCAGCATTTGCGTCGGAATAATACCGACGGAACAAATTCCGTCGCCCATTACCGACAGAAATGAATAACTCCGTCGCTGAAAACAA
>JANQBM010006881.1:0-12749 GCA_025594535.1 Erythroxylum domingense | reverse complement strand
TAAGCTTATGCTCTTTTATACTTAAGTGACATGCTAAAAATGCCCTCAATTCATTCTTAATGCATTAATTTCACTAACTAGTGAAATAAAATCCTACTAACATTGTTATAAATAATTAAACTTACAAAAATAATTCTATCATCCCAAAATTATTCTAAGGCAAAAATTCAAATTTCATGCTTATTCTATAAACTATCATGCTTATTTTAACGAAAAAATTTGGGGGCTAACAATACTATTAACTATTACGACAGTGATGATACAAGATCTCCTAAGCTTATAAATGGAGATTTATAAGGATGCTTTTGGTGATCTTGGATTATCAATTGCTATTCGTCAAAGAGATAAAATTAATCTAGATATATATTTCTTTCACTATTGTTACTTGTTGAAAATTAATCATCACTTTATTTTTTACAATGCTACTTTTTTTATCCTATGGTTGCTTTGAGACCAATTCGAAAGTGGTGTTATAGAATTGAAAACCTTTACAATTCGAATTTTAATTCAATGTATGAGTGCAACAGGGTATGAAAGGAATTAAACACATTTGAATTCATCTATTCTAAGAAAATGAATAGATTGGAACACAAGACTTGGTGTTTGTTCAATATAATTTAAAACTTCAGGAAAGGAATGTTATTATCATTATTAAGCTGGTTATAATTTTTTTAATTATTTTATTTTATTTTTTTACTAAGACTCTTAATAAAACAATTAGTTTTGTAGATCCAATTGGCACTGATAATATCGATCTTTTGATATATTGGATTTCTAAGGAACTGAGTTTGATAGATAAGAGTGACGTATAAGATAATGTTGGACGAGAAAGTATTGACATGTCATTTACAGCAATAAATTTGAATGATGGTGATGATAATAATGAGGCTCCTCTAAATGATGAGGATGTTGTACTAAACGATAATTGGGGTCAATGCAATTTGATGGATATTTGATTAAATGAAGTTCAAATTTTTATTTCCCCTTTTCTTTTAATTTCACTTATATTTGATGTATACGTTAAATTTTATAAATGCAATATAATTGTAAATGTTTTTGTTTTAGGTTTCACTTCTAGTTAGTTCTTTGACACGAAATCTTGTTGTAAATTGTAATTGTTAGAGAGTTATGGATATTTACCTTTCTTTTTATTTAATGTTTTGATGTAATTGTAAAATATTTTTAATACCTTGTATTGTTCTTAATTTTATATTTGTATGATGATTAAATTATCTTTTTTCATATCAATGAACTCTAGCTGGCCTTGGAAACTCTAGCTTTGTTAGAGTATTCCATATTGATTAAAAATGAAAATGTAAAGGGTTAATAAGTGGTAATGGTTAGTTCTAGTCATTTTAGCAATAGTTGGACCCAAGCTCAATTCTTGTTAATAGGCTCTACATTCTACCCATATTAAAAATTTTAATATAGTACCAGAGCAGGTTCGGTCTAGATTCTTAATTTTTCAGTTGTCCGTCTGGATGTCCTTAATAAATGGTAAGGGCCAATTATCCAAATAGCTAGTTCTAGTAATTTTGACAATAGTTAGGTCCAAGCCCAATTCTTGTTAATGGGCTCTACACTCTACCCATATTAAAAATTAATAAGCTTTGAAGAGAGTGTGTCAAAACAAGTACCCCCAATAGTAACACGCACGCATCGACAAAAAGGTTCTATTGTACTCCGACTCAAATTCCTCAAACTAAAGATTAATTATAGTAATGAATGGGATGGTTGTTCAACTCCAAGATTCGTTGGTAATGTTATGTACTTAAAAAGTATAAAAAGACTGCTATATAATACCGAATTGAACACAATTTTGATTAAAATAGGTTTATGTGTTGTTATTTAATTATTCTTTGTGTCATGTGTCCATTTCAGGGTGAACATATGTAACATTATTACTTTAATACTACCTATACTTTTTGCAGTACATCTCTCTACCGCAGAATCAGAGTATATTGTAGCAGCAAGTTACGCTACTTAAGTAGTCTGGTTGGGAAGAATGCTTTGTGAGTTGAAGCATCAACAAGTCAAACCTATAAAGATTTTTTGTGACAACAAGTTGGCAATTAAAATGACAAAGAATCGCTACAACACAAGGCTCCTTTGGTGATGAATATTTTCGTAGCTAAAAGCCCAAAAATTGTCACCAAAACCTTTTAGAGATGAAAAATTCGTCGCATGAATTGTCGCAAAATCGTGATAGTAAAATATTTTCGGCGACATTTTTACAGAATCATCACAGACCATATTTCACCTTGATCTTGGATATGTCATAAAAAGGGATAGGCGAAGATAAGATAAATCGTCGCCAGAGATATTTTGGAGACTCTCTTTTCGTCACTTAAAGTTATTAGCTACGTTAGAATATTTGTAGGTAATAATGTTTTTCGAAGTTTAGTATTTTGTAACAAAATAGATTTAGCAACGATTACCACAACGGAGGAAAAAGTTATTCGAGACGGTTTTTGGAATGTAGCTAAAAAATTTTAGTGACGATTTTAGAATCATAGCCAAATCTTTTAACTACGCTTTTATTTAATTTTTAAAATTTTTAATTTAATTTTTATCTTTTAATAATTTTTAAAATTTATTGTTGACGTTTTTTTTTTAACATAGCTAAAAAGTTTTGGTGACAATTTTTGATTTTTCACTAAACAATCCTATTAAAAATTTATTTTCATTTAATTATAATTATTGGTAAGATCTTTAATCCATCTTATTGTTTGTAATATTTAGATTTTTGATTTATAATTAATTAAACAAAAATAAAAATAAAAATAAAAAATTAGAAGCATTTTTATATAAAAATAGAATGTCATAAAGTGTTAATTAAAAATGTTAACGGAAAAAACTTATGTACAAACTAAGACTCGTGCTCATCATCACTACTACTTACATAATTTGGGCCAAGTATTTGTTTGACCATCTTTACAAGCTTGGTCAACTTTCGTTCTGTACTGTCTAACTTTTGTTCATTACGTTCTAACTTTTCTTCATGACATTATAATTAAGCCTTAAGCAATCGGTTCTCATCTTGAAGCGTCGTTACTTATGTTGTTCACGACGATGATGAACCAATTGGCTTAAGGCCATAACTAAGACCTTTGATATACCTTGATCTTGTACCAAGGACGTTGTTGCAAATCTCATCTATATTTGGCTCATTTCTGGCAGACAATGATCTTTGCATCAAGTCCTACATCTTATTCTAAAATTTTAAAAACAAAATAAATATTTAATTCAAATATTATTAGTTAGTACTACATAAATAAATAACTTAAACATCAAACAAATTTTATACTTACATAATTATTATATGCTTCTTCATTTGTCCAACCTTCACCTTCTTTATAGTGTGTAAGTTTGTAAACTGTGATCCTATCACACTCTTCTTTATGTTGTTCCTTCTGACTTTGTTTTATAAACCAAAGAACTGAAACATAATAAATCGTATTGTATTTACTGATATAATTATGACTTAAACAAAGAACTTACAAAATTTATTTCATATGATGACAAATGATTTGGAGCCTTGATCGTGAGGAATTTTCATTTTGTCTCTATTAACCTTGACTTTCTCACACTTTTCCTAAATAGATCAAAGAAATAGTCATTAAATTAAATTGTGTAACAAGATTAATTGAAGCAAATTTAAAGAGAAAGAAGGCAAAGTTTAATGTTGGTAGAGACCTAATAATCATACATTTGGCTTCAATTTTTTGGAGTCACCTATTCGAGAACATGTCTCCTTGCGTCTTCATCCGAAGGAAAAGATTTGTGGTATTTATGTAGTCGATAACGATAATCCTTGACCCTTTGTTTCAACAGTGAACTCACACAGCTTAAAACTTCAGGGTTCTCGATATCGATGATATTTAGCTTCATTTGTGAACAAGTAAAAGTGAAATTAGTCTTTAAATAAGTAAAAATGCATATTATTAAATGAAATGAAAAATTAACGAAACTTTATCTAGGGCATTTTGTAGCAAGTTATCTTCCTTTAACAATTTGACATGCTGAAGGGAAGACAATTCATTCTTGATAATGACCCCTAACTTATTGGATTTTGTCAACAAGATGACCTTGCTTAGGTTCAATATGTATAGATAACTTGCTTTTCATCGTAACATTCATGCGTAGCAACTCAGAACCTGTAGTCATACCTCAACCTCTTTTTTTGATGCCAGTATTGGAACCTGTCAAGAAAAATATTAATAAGGAAAAATGCATTAAACATGTAAATATATATTTGAGGATAAGTATAATTATAGATGGTAAAGATTAACATACCTTAAGATCCCTCATCAGTAGTTGAGGTAGATAAAGGTTGTTGTTAACTAGCTTTATTGGTGGATAAAGTCGCTTATTGTTATTGGTTAGGGTTGGATTGATCTGGTTGTTGTAGCGAAGGAACATCTTTGCTAGTCGCCACCTTCTTTCCCTTATTTCATCCAGGTGCCATTATATTGAATATCTATAATGATATTATTAAACATTTTCCAATATAAAATATTATTAAATTATTTCTCAATAATTTTCCAGTATAAAATAAAAGTAATTAGATTAATAACATAAAGAACTTGTCAATGTTTTCCTTAAATCATTTCGAAGTATTTGATAAAACATGAACAAATCATAATCAAAGATGATTGGAACCAAAAGCAACTTTAAGCATTTTTTTCTTTTAGTTGCTCTTTGCTTTTATTACTTGTTTCTTCTTCTACTAATATTTTGTAATGACTCCTAAATGCTTCTAGGCCGCGAACTTGTTACTATTTTGTATTAGTTCCTATTATAGAAAAATATTATTCAAATTTTAAAAAAATATGATTGGATCTTTGGCCCCACATTTTGAATCACGTTAGAAACATTTTTTACATGTTCCGTTCATTAAGAAGTTTATTATTTGTTAAAAGAGACAATGTATAACTTAAAAACTTTACAAATCTTGACTTTTCAGCAAGGAATTTGTTACATGTTTTGATACTATTGTTACCAACTCTTTACAAATTTTATTACATGCTTATAGAATCAAAGTTAATAAGATAGTAAGCATTCAGTTATTTAGTGATGTGCATTTCATACAAGGGAAACATTTTTGTTTCAACCAACATATTAATAAGTGCTTCAATGATCTTAACTTATGAACATAGTTATACATACTTCATATCATTTGAAAGATAAATGAATTAAGCATAATGAAATACATTGCTTTTACAAAATGAAGCATGATGAAATACATTACTTTTATAAAATGAAGCATACTAAAATACAAAATGAAGCATAATGAAATACATTAGTTTTAGAAAATGAAGCATAATGAAATACAAAATGAAGAATAATGAAATAAATTACTTTTAGAAAATGAAGCATAATGAAATATATTGCTTTTACAAAATTTGTAAGAAAAAAACATGAATCAAAAGCTCCCCTCTTATATATTTGTAAGCACTTGACTTTCTAAATGGATATCAATACTTAAAAACCTCCTTTTACATATAAATTTTTATCCCATACCAATAGAGAACAATTATTAGGTTGTAGAATTGCAACATTATAAGTATATTATGTTATTTGAATGATGGCTAATCATAAGTTAATTAAAATGGTGGCTTATCAGTTTTAAAACAATAAAACAACAATTCCATATAAACAACCATTTTTTTTACCTTCAATCATCATGATCAACATCTTGAAAATCATCATTATTAATTAAATTATCGTTTAATTCTACATCACTATTATATTCAGTCAAAGGATCATCATTGTCCTATAATTCATCCTCAATATAGTCTTCATCTCTTTCTACGATAAGATTGACTTGTACTTCATCCACTTATACTATATTGGGATCAACATCTCTCTTATGGAATGATGATATGTCTGCATCTTCTATTTAAATGACTTCATTATTCAACTCTGATTCAATCTCTTGACATACTTCATCACCATCCTCACTAATTAGACTATTACGCCTTTCACAAAAATCAAAGAGATTTCGGTGTTAAAAACTTTTGAACAAATTGCTGCCCAATACAGTATTGTTAAGGTAGAAAACTAGCTTCAGTTGACTTGCAAGGACAAAAGGGTTATTGTCATACCGTGTCTTACTAACGTTAATGCTGGTAATATTACCATTCACCTTTATATTAGCAAATTAAACCATTTGCACTTAAATATAACAGCCTTTTTTATCCTTGATATAATGCAACTTTATTATTTCAAAGATGACATCGTAGAAGTCAATACATTCGTCGTCATGACATCCCTCAACAACAACCCCATAATTTTGGCTTCTAAGTTTACTGTCTTGATCTTGTATGTAAAATCTAACCTCATTAACAATGCCATCTGTATATTTTTCCTACATATATGAGGCCCACATGCCAAAGAATATAATGTTGTTGTCACCTCTTGTATGTTTCAGTTATGTAACCTTATTATCTGTACGAAAAATGAAATTAGAAGTTAATCTGACATACAAATTGTCATAAGTTCATAATATTCCACCAATATATAACTTACTTGAGTCTTAAACCATAATAGGAACTTAAACCTATGTCTTTCTTCAACATTAACAATCCATTTGATTCAAATGGACTCTTTGTGCTCTCTATTTAAAAAAGTAAATAGATATCAAGAAATATAGATTGAATCATAACATTGAAATATGAAATTTTGATTCAAAAGTAATATACATACTCCATATATATGTCAACTTCCTCGCAATTGTTCAAAATATACTAGTGGGAAATTTTGAATTCGTCTTTAGTTAACTCGACATTGTTTTTGACACTAAATAGCCTAACCTTTTAGGAAAATACTGACAAGCCACCTTCTTGATCAAAATCAAAGTTATGTTATGGTTTATTAAATCTTATCTTGACATCATTTAAGTACATCAAACAAAATGTCAAGCATTCATTTGCTATATAAGTCTTTACAATAAACCCTTTAGGTTGAGCACTATTACGTACATAACGCTTAAGAGAGCAGAAAAACCTAAACACAATATAAAAGATTAACAATTATTACTAACTACTAACTTTTAAAAAAGTATAAGTTAATAAAAATTACCTTTCAATGGGAAACATCCATTGAAATTGAACTGGTTCACAAAGTTTTGCTTCGTATAGTAACTGAATTGTCAAATGCACCATAACATTAAAAAATGATGGGGGAAATACTAGTTTAAGCTTACATAGAATCAAAGCTATGTCTTTTTCCATTTTGTAAGGCTCTTTAACATTAAGTGTCTTACAACATAATTGCTTAAAAAACTCAACCAATTGTCCCAAAGTTACGGACATATCCTTAAGAAAACATCCACATATTCCAACATGAAGTAATCGTTATAGAAGTACATAACAATCATGGCTTTTCAACCCCGATACTTTTTCCTCTTTAACATTCACACAACAGGCTAATTTAACTTGTCTAATTTAAGAAATTGACAAAAAGCTTGCTTCTCCTATTCTGACATGTTGTAATAAGTAGGTGGAATAATGCATGACCCATCATCTCTTCTTTTCAAATGCAAATATTTTCTTATATTCATGTCTTCCAAGTCTATTCTAACCTTAATTATGTCTTTCGATTTGCCATTAATTCCCATCGTAGTTCCTAAAATATTCTCACAAATATTTTTTAATATGTATTACAACAAGATTATGCCTCAATAACAATTCCTTCTAATACGGCAAATTGAAAAATATGCTTTTTTGATTCCAATTAAGCCTAACAACATTTTGCTTTCACTTTCTATTACTTGAGTCTTTTCCAGGTGTAACGTCACCTAATGTGATAGCTGCGTAACCATATCATCACCAAACAACTACAAAAGAGCTTCACCCAATTCTAGTTACCATTAAACAATTTGCTTCTTCGTCATCTTTATCATGTTCCAAGTAACGACGATGTCCTGTATAACATAATTTACTTCATAGCCTCATTGAATAAGTTTGATGATTACAGACAAGACAAGCCGTATACCTTTTTATGCTCCATCCAGATAAATTCCCATAAGCCAAAAAATCATTTATATTCTACAAACAACCGTATGCATTATAAGTGATTCACCTTGAACAACATAAAAAATTTTTAATCCAACCCCCATAGATCGTTTAAGTCATCAATTAATGGTTACATGTATACATCGATATCCTTACCAGGAGTAATGTAAAAGACTACTTCATATACTTTCATGGAGGTAAATTGTATGGCACTAGAATTACCAACCACAAGTTGTAAGAAGTACTCATATTACCGAAAATATTAAATCCATCTGAGGTTAAACCAAGTCAAACATTACAACAATCATGTGCAAACCATGGAACTTTCCACTAAATTCTTTCCAAGCCATTGAATCTGCAGGATGACGAATAATTTTATCATCAATGCGTTTCTCTTTATGCCACCTCATATCTATAACTGTTTTTATTGGCATAAAAAGCCTTTATAGTCGTGGTTTAATAGAAAAGTATCTCAAGATTTTATACTGTATATTTTTCCCTCTCCTATCATCCACTTACCACCATGATGTACCACAAATAGGACAATCTTCAAGATCTCTACTGTCTTTCCAAATTATAGCACAATCATACTTACAAGCATGTATTGATATATATCCTCATACAAGGTTCCTTAACAATTTCTTTGCATCATAGTAAGATTTGTGAAATTTATGTCCAATAGGTAATGCATCATTAAACAAGTAAATTAACATGTTAAAAGACTTGTTGCTCCATTTATTATAAACCTTCAAATGCAACAACTTGACAACAAAAGATAGCTGTGAGAAACACCTCAAATATAATTCTTCTTGAGCAACTTTTAATAACTTCCCAAATTATCTTCTATAATACTACCAATTATGTTAAGCAAACTAGTATCATTCATTGTCTCCATATAAGGCCCATAATCCTCTAACATCTCGCCAATCCCATCATCATCATCACCATCATCACCATCATTATTGTTATTATCACCAAAACTTGTACCAACACTTCTACTGCAACTTGTTTCCTTACGTTTGTCATGATAAAGCCATGAAGTATAGAATTTATCTATGCATCGGATTAGTAAGTGATTATATACCACATCTTGACTTTGAATGTCGACATTTAAGCAATCTATGTATAGACAACGAATACGACATTCATCACCCATATGATATTTTACAAATTACATGAAACTTTTAGCTCCTTTTAATTATTTAGTGGAGCATTTCAATGAGACATCCAGCTTTAGTCCTTATAGTTACACAATTAAAAGTAGATAAATGAATTACTAAATGTAATCCTTAGTCTTTATAACATAAACATTAATCATATTGAAGTTCTTTCTCAAATTTTAAATTTAAATAGTACTATGATACATGACATTGTTAAACCACATGAATCGAGAAAGCAAGTTCTCGCTCTTAAGCTCATGGAATATTTCACCGATAAGCCTCATGAGAGCTGCATCACGAGTTTGCAACCTGTATACTAGACTAAGGGTTTATTATACAAAGAATTGTCATTATCATTAGGTGAATTTATAATGTTAATACTAAGTTTTAATTAATCATGTTGAAGTTATAAATTGAGTTTGAATTTAAATAGCACAATAGTACATGACATTGTTAAACTACATGAAATAAGAAGGCAAGTTCTCATTGTTACTCTTAAGCTTATAGAACATCACAAGTTTGCAGCTTATATATCATCCTAAGGGTTTATTGTGCAAAGGATTGTCGGTAACATTAGGTGAATTTCTAATGTTAATATTAAGTTTTAATTAATCATATTGTAGTTCATAAATTAAAATTTGAATTTAAACAGCACTATGGCACGTGGCATTGTTAAACCACATAAATTAAGAAAGCAAGTTCTCATTGTGACTCCTAAGCTTGTGGAATATTTTTCCAATAAGCCTTATAGGAGTTGTATCACGGGTTTAGGGCCTATATACCATCTTAGGGGTTTATTATGCAAATAATTGTCATTAACATTCGGTGAATTTCTAATGTTAATACTAAGTATGAATTCAAACAAACAGTAAGCTACATGTAGTAAATAGTTATGTAATACATACATCAGTATCATCAATTATTCAAACAAAAACTAAGCATAAATACTTAGACTATTAAAGCACGTCATAAAAACTTATCAATGATTCTAAGAATAATGTAAAGAATAACACAAAACCTAAACACAGTGTAGACATCAATTAGTTGGATGACTTACCTTAACAGACGGACAACCGCAAACTACAAAGAAGAAGGACGAGGTTGGATGATTATTGAGCAACTTTCATCACAAAACACGACCTACAAAAAGGACAATTTTGTATTTAATGTAATACACTTGTTCATAAAGATGGGTCTTAGGACTTAAAATGTAGAAAATGCTTATAACTAAAGGTTTTAGACACATAACCAGTAGCTTACCGTTAATAAGAGTGCACCTAACAACTTTGTGGCAGTGATGGGCTCACGATAGTTTATGAGTGATAAAAAGTTTGACGGAGAGTGAGAAGTGAGAGGACTGTGATCTGAGAGTGACATTAGAGACTCAAAGCGAACTTTATTCTAACATCTTATCAGCAGTAGTAAAACACAATTCGCAATACATATTCACATTCAATCAACCCATTCAACACATAAAACCTATATCACCTTGTTTTTTATAAGTTTTAGTCTTTAATTTCCAAACCCTAAGTCCAAGAATAATTCATCCTCTTAAACATTCATTTATAAAACCAGCTTCCAATCTTAATATACGTCCAAGTCAAAGTCAATCCAATCAAATCCTAGGTACATGCATATCAATCTTTAAGTAATGATCCTTGGCATTAATAACAAGTTAAAAGTGAATCTAATTCATTAGGCATCATCTCTTTAAACCTATAACTCTTTTAAGTTATTTTCTTTAATTTAGTTGAAGAAAATGTCTAATATTTCTTCTTTTATGTTTAATAAGCTTCACCCCTAAAGTCTATCTTATTTAATAATTCTTTAGTGTTACAAGATTTATGCAAATTAATTAGGACATGTAATAACTTCTTAAATTTGTGTTTGAGCATTTGGTTACAATAATTAGGGTTCATTCTTTTTAGTCTTCTTATCTTTCTTTTAGTTGGGTAGGTGTGACACCATTATCTTTAATCATTTTTTCACCTCAAACATTCTCTAAATTAGTCATAGCATGATAATGATACCTTACATTTCTTTTAATTTGAAAATGTGGATATTACATCTTAATGTTCCTTTGTATCATGCATATTTCGAATAAGTTGTATTGTGTTAGTGATACTTTTGTTACAATTTTAGAATAAAATAGAGAAATGAATTTTGATTAAAAAGGACATAATTAAGATGATATAAAAAATTATAAAATGAAAGATAAAAAAAGACTTGTCACTATTATTGCAATAATGTTTCCCCAAGATATTATCGAAGCTATTTTTATCGTCTTTACTTATGGTTATGTCTTTTAGCATCTAATTTAATACAGTAGTTCCTCTTATGGTTATCAATTTGGCATCTATATATTATACCCTCCGATACTTTCTTAGAGATCTTACATCTAAGAATAAGTGATTCAGAGTTTCTAGTTGCTTTTTTCATAAGAAATATCTATCCACTATTTTCATGTAACATAACCTATCCCTCGTGTTGATCTTTTGTTTTCATACTAGCCATAGGAAAAATGTAACTTAGGGTGGAAAATTCTTGTTCTAAATCACCTTTTCTACTTCCATTTTCTCCCCTTGTTCTAAATAAATCCCTACAAAAGTCATTATTGAATACACTCAAGGGGTGTTTAAGCTAAATGTAGTGATCCATTCTGTTTTGAGCAAGTCTATACCTTAGCAATATATGTTTAATTTTAACAGGAACATTATTTCATTGATCTCTATTAATCTACACTTTAACCTTATAGTTGATAAGAAAAAGCTCTATAATTGAATGCATAACTGGAGGGTTAATTAATGGACCTCATCATTCCAATTTATGAAATAAAGTGAGTTCAATTCTCCATTTCCTAATTTGAACTTAATGTCGCCAACAACTTCTCCTCTGAACTTAAACAATTATGTCATAAACCATGAGTTAGAAGGTCTAGTTTTATATAAGAGTGCACCTACTTAACCCACCTGGATTCTTTATTCACCATTAGTCTCCATTGCCTTTTAGCTATAAAATCCTTGTTAGTGAGTTTAATTGGATTAATACCTAAATCACCCTCTTATCCTGGTTTATAGACCTTATTCTGTGGCATTATAGTACTATAGTTCCTACCTTGAGCGCTACCTCATAGAAATATTCTCCTTACCCTTTCAATGGTATTTATAAGTTTCGTAGTAAGAAATAGTTGTGAGATCCAATACACATACAAGGATTTTATAACAAATGTAAGGAGAGGTAATTCGTTCCTTATCAAAACAAAACACTAAATACATAAGAGGAATTTCATTGAACACCTTGTAGGCTTCAGAAATTAAACCCTAACTAATAACAAATAATATGTCTTTTCCTTTTGTTCACATATACAAACATACAACAACAACATTGTCATATAATTGATACGTAAGCAACTCAAAGGTTCACCTAAAAACCAACCATAAACATACCATTTAACAATAACATTAAAAGCCAAAATAAAAGCAAATACAAAATCGAACAAACTACTTACGTCGATGATGAATGGACGATGAGAAGATGATGAATGGACGTTCACCCCAAAAAATGTTAAAGG
>JANQBM010006833.1:0-12754 GCA_025594535.1 Erythroxylum domingense | reverse complement strand
CTCTAGATTAGGAGAGGAATGGAGTATTACCCAAAAGTGGGTAATCAAAATAATAACCCTATAATCATATCCCCTTATCAAACTCAATCTTTCATTTCATACCCATACCCTTTTTTCTATACCCCCAAACAAGCACCCCCTTAGAGATGAGTATTCTTTTGTACACTTTGAGGTAAGTAATAAATGTTGACATTTGTCAAATCTCTTTCTCGTGTTCTTATTGTTGCCATGAATATTTAGTTTTTTTGTAGTTTTTTTACAATGATGTGAAAGTGAAACACTGTAAAAGTCGTGAGGCATTCGAGAATAAAAAGGGTACTCGACGATCTCAGAAAAAGATTGAATCTTACTTTAACGGAGCTAAGTAAGATTGTCATGCAAAAGGTTTGACGCATTTTATAAGACAAGTTCATTCTTTAAGAAAAACCTTTGTAACATCTACCTATATTTAAAAAAGATTAAAAAATATATTTTTTATTATTTTATTATTGAATCACCAATTTTCAGTTCAACATAAAGAATTTTAGGAAGCAAACCGACAAGTGAACTAATATAAATGGACTCTAAGTAAATTGAAAATATCTCTATAGTTTTTTCTCAATTCATAAATGAAAACGATTCAACTTCTCAATCACCTTTAATAAGATTCTTTTATTCTATCATTATCCTTTTTGAAATTTCTTTTTTAAAATTAAAATTTATTGAGAAAATAAATAAGGTCCATAAGTTTCTCCTACATTCAAGAGAAACTTAAAAAACATGACAATATTAACAAGTTAGGAATAGCCAAACGACATCGTGAAAGACATTAACTCAATTAAAAACTAAGACGACAACGTAGAAGCAGTAACATCTACCCCTTTAACGCTCGTGTTTTCCTTTTGAAGATAAAAAGCCAACCTATCACAAAAGGGAATCTTGACTCTTTCGAATTAGGGTTGAGCAATCGGGGCGTCTTCTCTCTCACCATGCTGAAGAATGGGTCCAAGGTAAGGTTTTGTAGCTTAAAGACATATTTCTTCTGCTTTTCTTGCTCGTCATTTGGTCCATTTTGTTAGAAAACATCGAGGGATTTCATCAACCTCGCACTGGAGGAACAGACAAATGTAGTTTTCTGTCTAGAGGTGGCATCTTCATCTTCTTTCTCGCCAGAGTTCGTGATCAAAGTGTTGTGATCAGGTTGATACCATAAGGTAAGTACTAACCCTATTTTGAAATATCTTGAAACTTCTGTACAATCCTGATAAAATATCTAATAACCAGATGGAAGCTGGATATCTATAGATGAAACTCAGTTAACATGCATCCCTCTAGGTACTTTCTGTCGTGTATAAAAATTTTGAGACTACCGTTAAGTGACTTTCAAGTATGTGGAATTCTGTAACTGTGATGCTTGTTAGAGGTTTAGGAGTAGTCTGTTATTGATGTTCCTCTGATTATTTTTGGGTACCCTAGAACAGAGAACCCAAATTAGGGCTATGCTCCTTATTTTTGGAATTTCTGGAAATTGATTAAAGTCACCAGGAGGTCACCAACCTCCTGCGACATTTCTTTTCCATTTGTGTAACAATTAGCCGCTCTCTTATGCTTGCAATTGTGGAGTTCAATAAGAGATGTTAAGCTTCTGACTTTGCCTACAAATCTTCTATTGTTTCTCTCCTTTCAAATCTCTTGCAATTGTAACCATGTAGACTTCTTTATCATATTTGGAATGGTTTATTTGCTATATATTTTGTAAGGTGTCACTAAGTCTGTTTTGACTGTATTGTAGTGAGCATAACGAAGATATGCTCTGCCAAACCTTTTTAGCAAATTCACACCTAAAAAGCAAATGGTCTTTATCTTCTTCCTCCAGATTACATAAGACACATTGTGTAGAAATAGTTAGGAACTTTAATCTAGTCATTGTGTTGAGATTATTCATCATGGTCAGCCAAGCAGAAAACTAGCAATAGGTTTGAGGATTTTGTTCCAAACCAACTTAATCCATCCCAAAATTGCATTTTTCCTGTATATTACTTCTTTTGCCTTCTGATTGGTTATGTCCAAAATCGAAATACCATTCCATAGATAAGTATCCTCACCCCTAAAGTGCCTGTATTGTGGGATTGAAAGAATTCTAATCTCCTCTACTAGTAGAGACCAATTGTCATTTGCAATTATCTCTTTGACTTTGGCCTTTTTTAGAATCTATTTAGGATATCCCTAGCTATCGGATTTTGGATTAATACCCCATGATCTGTTGATACACTCATATTTTCATATATCTTTAGGATTTAATTCAGAGTCATTTATGTTCATTATATGTTCATCTATAGCTAGTTTATCATGTTTTAGCATTATTCGAGGTTCGTTGACGTAAAATATAAAAATGAAACAAATAGACTCAAATTGCACTGTTTTTGAGTTTTTGATAGGCTTGATCTTTAGTCATTGTGGGATTTTTATCTCGAGATTGGTTTAACAAAAAATTCTGAAATTTCATACTTAAACTCTCGACTCATTGACGGATTTTTTGGAACTAATTGCGGATTTTTCTGAGCTGGAATTCAGGAGAAATAAATTCTTGAAATTTGCGTCAGATTTTGAATTGCCAGAATGACTTTTCAACATGTTTTGATCATAATTTTTGACTTAGATGATGAAATCCCGTGATTCAAGTCTCATACTGAAACTAACTCAGAAGAAGATACTGATAAAATTTAAGCTCCTAAATTGTCACCATTTATGTTTAATGCACTGTCGAAATTGACCTTTAAACATTTGATTCTCCACTCCAAAAGTAGTCTCTATCTAGTTGTTTTCATTTTTCACAAACACATGCAACAGTCTGATTCACGCCACTTACAACCAATGCAGTCTCTATCCAGCTTAAGCTACACATGAAGATAAACCTAGCTTCTATCCTTTAACCACTTATGCGTAACACAACAAAAAAAGTCTTCATTTGATTACACTAAAATCAAGCCACCCCCATTCTATTTTACGCATCTTCAGCTCAAACACTCACGTTATACTAGGAAAAAAAGAAGCACAGTCCTCACTTTTCACCAACTTATGTTGCACCATTATTAGACACTCTCCACTCACATTGAGGCAAACTGCTGGTGGTTAAGAAACGAAAATCACTTTGAAGCATCTATGTCCAAGCAACTGCTGAAGATATAAAAAAAAGGACTCACGTTACATACCACTCAACACTCTTACATGAAGCAGTTGATGGCTTTAAAATGAAGACAACGTGAGTAACGTGGAGAGAAAAAAAAACGAAAGTAGCCGTTGGAAGGCGTGAATAAGGATAGCGTGAGTAACATGTAACTAGTAGAAACATGAAGATAGAAACAAAAAAGAGCTGCGTAAAGAAGATATAATCGAAGACAGCTGGTGACAAGGAAGGAAACAATCTCGACTCAAACCTATACTCTCCACCCACACAACATTGAGCTGGTGGCTTGGGGAGTATGTGAAGCAGCTGGTGAAGACACAAAAATAAGATAGCTGGTGGCAAGGAAGGAAGCAGCCCCCACTCAAACTTATACTCTCCACTCACACATGAAGCAGCTGGTGGCAATAGCACATTGAAAAGACTGGCGGCACAACATTCTTGAAGCAGCTACGGTGGAGAGAGTGGTGTGTGTGAATAAAGAAGACAGCTTGGAGACATTTTAACACGAAAAAGAGAAAGAAAGCTGCTGCGTATAGGAAGTTGGAGCAAAAACGTGGTTATGCTGAAAGAGAGAGTGTGTGCGTGAAGGGGTGAACCAAACTACAATTTTATTTGTTACATTAAGGTATAGGATAGAAGAGGAAGCAGAGGTTGGTGGCAGAATGGAGCAAGGAAGATAGTGACTGTGCGTAAACAAGAGGGAGCTGCGTGAGAGAAAATACAGTCTTGAAAAAACGAGGTATTTTTAATTTGTTTTTAATATTATTTTTTATTTATTTTAATTGTGCGGATTTAATTAATACATACATATATTATGATCATGATTTATGTTACATTGATGAATATGTGTGAGTTTTTTTCGGTTAAGGTATTATATTTTAATTGGATTGGACACTAAAAATAAAATTGTAACGGTGGATTGATTTAGAAAATATTTCACTTAAGTAAGTCGAATCTAATGTTTATGAGTGTTCTTTTTTCTTCTAAATTCGAGTCACCTACTTGATTCATAGATAATTTGGAATAAAAGGCGTTAAATACAAGAAGTCTAAAATTAAGTTTGTTAATCTTAGGTATCTTCATACAAGATCCTAAGGTTGGTCTATATTTTAGTTTCAAGTATGTCGTTCGATTAATTTTTCGACAAATTAAATGTCATTGGTTGTAACATTCAATCATCTAAAGTTTTAATCTAAGTGATGAAGTTAAATTAGGACTAAATATGCATTCAATTAAGCAAAAATTAATACCACAAAAATTGTCTTAATCTAATATTAATCTTAACCTTAATCGAAAAAAATTTACACATATTTATCAATGTAACATAAATTATTGTCATAATATATGTTTGCATTGATTAAATCCGCACAATTAAAATAAGTAAGAAATAAAATAAAGAAAACAAATTAAAAACATTCTTTTTTTTAAGGTTGTATTTTTTCTCACGTAGTTCTTTCTTGTTCACGCAGTCACTGTTTTCCTTACTCCATTCTGCCGTCAACATTTGCTTTCTTTTCTATCCTATACCTTGATGTAATAAATAAAATTGTGGTTTGATCCACCCCTTTATACACACTCTCTTTTAGCATAACCACGTTTTTGCCATTGCCATTGCTCCAGTTTGAGCGGTAGAACGCGTAGAGGAGGCAAATCGTTTATGGACGGTCGTGTCTACAGCTATTCGAGAACAGGCAAAGGAGTTGTTAGGAGTTACCTTTGGCAAAAGAAGAATGGATAGGGAATTGTGGTGATGGAACGACGAGGTACAAATAAAAGTTAAAGTAAAGCAAGAAAATCTCAAAAGATTGATGGTAACTACTGATGAGTAAAAGAGTCTAAAGAAGGGAAGACTTGGTAACATGCAAAATTAGAAGCGAAAAAAGCAGTCTTAGAAGCAAAAACAAAGGCTTATGAAGAGATGTATCGAAGATTAGATACTAAAGATGGCGAACACGATATATATAAACTCGCTAAGGCCCTTGCAAGAAAGAGTAAAGATATTGACACCGTTAGGCATATAAAAGGAGAAGACGGAAGAACACTTTTGGGAGATCAAGACATTAAAGACTGGTGGGAAGCCTATTTTACCAGCTTGTTTAACGAGGTGCGACATGAAGGCACTGGTATAGAGAGTCAAGAAGAAGAGCGACCTCAGGATTCACAGTGTGATGATGTTAGAATAATCTCTGAAGAGGAGGTGAATGAAGCCCTTAGCAAGATGGGAAGAGAGAAAGTAGTAGGCATTGACCAGATACCTATTGAGGTGTGGAAGTGTCTAGGCGAAGTGGGGGTACAATGACTTACCACTCTTTTCAACGCTATCTTGCACATGGGGAGAATATCGGAGGAGTAGAGAAATAACGTAGTAGTACTGATCTATAAGAACAAGAGAGACGCATAAGAATTTAGAAATCAGAAGCATCAAATTCCCGAGTCATACTATGAAATTGTGGGAACGAGTTATTGAACAACGATTGCGCAAAATAGTACAAGTGAAAGAGAATCAATTTGGATTCATGCCTGAGAGATCAACTATTGAAGCAATCCATTTATTACGACGGCTGATGGAGAAATATAGAGAGCATATGCAGAGCTTACATATGGTCTTTATTGACTTAGAGAAGCCATATGATAGTGTGTCAAGAGAAGCCATATGGAAATGTTTAGAAGCGAAGAACGTTACTTGTACCTATGTCAGGGCTATAAAGGATATGTACGAGGTTGCTAGAACTTGTGTGCGCACGCCAGTGGGAGATACAAAGTATTTTTCGGTAAATATAGAGTTGCATCAAGGTTCAGCTTTAAGTCGATTTTTTGTGTGCTTATAATGGATGTCATCACGCAGGACATACAAGATGCGGTGCCGTGGTATATGTTGTTTGCAGATGACATTGTATTAGTCGGAGAGATGAAAGAAGAAATTAATAGGAAGTTAGAGATGTGGAGACAGACTTTGGAGTCAAACGGTTTGCGGTTAAGTAGATCGAAGATCAAGTACATGACAGACAATTTTGCACAGAGTTTAGAGGATGACGGACTAGAAGTTCAAATTGAAACTCACACGCTAACCTAAAAGGATAGTTTTAAATATTTAGGTTCTATCATACGGGAGGATGGAGATGTTGAAAGCGATGTCATTCATTGCATCCAAGCTGGATTGGTGAAATGGAGAGCGGTAACTAGAGTCTTATGTGATTGAAAATTTTACTAAGATTGGAAGGAAAATTCTATAGGACGACAATATGACCGGCTATGCTTTATGACTCTGAATGTTGGTCTATGAGGGTAGCGTAAGTTCGAAAGTTTGAAGTAGCAAAGATGAGAATGTTGAGATGAATGTGTGGTTGTACAATGTTAGTTATAATACCAAATAGGATGTACAGAGAGAAGTTAGGCATCGCGGCTATCGGGGACAAGTTGAGGGAGTGAAGACTGCGATGGTTCGAACACGTGCGTAGAAAAAGTGTGATGGAATCAATCAGGCAAGTTAAAGGGATTCTTGTAGAAGGAACGCGAGGTCGAGGGAGGCCAAGGAGGACATGGGAGGAGCAAATCAGACTGGACTTATAGGTGTTAAATCTATCTGAGGATATGACATCTGATAGAAACAGTTGATGCCGCAAAATTTCGATATTAGATGTTTAGGGCGCGCAGGGGCGTGAGGGGTAAAGTAAACTTTAAACTGCTCTGAACACATGACCTGTGATCTAAAGTGTGGGAGACAACGATATACAGGTAAACACTTAGAGTGGCCTAATGTAATAGAGGTCATCCGTGTGTATTTTGTGTATTGTTTCGACCTGTCATTTTTATATGTAGCTTTTCACGAAATCGAAGGGTTATAACTTTGTTATAGACACCTAGTTTGGTAGATAGTATGTCTGTCAGTTGACTGTATGTCCGCACGATTGCTTGCCCTCCTCCTGAAGCCCAATAAGAATACGACTTCTGCCTAGGATAAGTAGAAAACGTTTAGGGCAGAATTAGTCTCCTATAAGAAATGATTAGATTCTACCTCTGTTGTAATAGATCGTCGATGTTTGATCAGGAATAGGTCATATAAGAAGTGTATGTGTATATAAATATGTATGTCATTATATATATTATGTACCTAGTGTATTTTTATTTTAATAGCCTTTATTTTATTTTATTGGTAGTTTTATTACGTTAAATTCTTCATTTCAATTTTTATTTATCTCTGCTTATGCCGGCTTAGATATTTACATCTTCATGTATGTATATATTTTCAGTTTCATGTGCATTCTATAGGCTATAGTCTCTATTCATATACATATTGTTATCCTTATACAGTGATGTACTTGCATTGGTATGATATTATGTATTTTTTGTTTGTTGGGTTTGTTCGTGTGTTTGTTCTTGTTGCTTGTGTGTGTTTGTTTGTTATTAGTTTTTGTTTTTACCGTAGCCGGGGGTCTTTCAGGAAACAGTCTTTGTATCTTTATTGGAGATGCGGTTATGACTGCGTACATATTATCCTCTCCATATTCTGCTTAGGCAAGAATTTGAGTATGTTTGGTGTGGTTTGGTTTGGTTTGTGTTGAAATGTCTCCCAGCTGTCTTTCTTATTTATACACACCACTCTCCATCGCAACTGCTTCAAGGATTTTGTGCCGCTAGCCTCTTCAACGTGCTATTGCCACCAGTTGCTTCATGTGTGAGTGGAGAGTATAAGTTTGAGTGGGGGCTGTTTCCTTTTTTGTTACTAACTGTCTTCGGTTCCTTCTTTAAACAACTCTCTCTTTTATTTTTATCTTCATGTTTCTGCTAGTTGCACGCTACTTATGCTATTTCTATGTACGCCCTCTAGCGGCTGCTTTCTTCATTTTTCTTTTCTCTCCATGTTACTCACGTTGTCTTCATTTTAAAGCTACCAGCTGCTTCATGTAAGGAGTGTTGAGTGATACGTAACATGAGTTTCCTTTTTTTTATATCTCCACCAACTGTTTTGATATAGATGCTTCAACATGATTTTCGTTTCTTAGCTATTAGTAGCTTGCCTCAATGTGAGTGAGTGCAGAGTGTCTAATAATGGTGCAACGTAAGTTGGTGAGAAGTGAGGGCTGTGCTATTTTTTTTCTTGGTGTATCGTGAGTGTGTGAGCTGAAGATGCGTAAAATGAGATGAAGGTGGCTCGGTTTTGATGTAGTCAAATGAAGGTGTTTTTTGTTGTGTTGTGCGTAAGTGGTAGAAGGATGGAGGCTAGATTTGTCTTCATGTATAGCTTGGGTTGGATGGAGGCTGCTTTGAGTGTAAGTATAAGGCTGCTGCATGTGTTTGTGGAAAATGAAAATAACTAGATGAAGGTTGCATTTAGAATGGAGAATGAGATGTTTCAAGGTCAATTTTGACAGTGCATAAAACATAAAAAGTGACGATTTAGGAGCTCAAATTTTATCAGTTTCTTTGTCTTTGAGTTGACTTTAATATGAGACTTAAATTACATGATTTCGCCATCTAAGTCAAAAGTTATGATCAAAACGTTGTTGATAGGTCATTTTGGCGATTCAAAATTTGACAAAAATTTTGAGATTTTTTTTTAAATTTTAGCTCAGAAAAATCTGCAATTGGCCCCAAAAAATTCGTCAATGAGTCAAGAGTTTAAATATAAAATTTTAGAAAATTTGAATAAACCAATCTTAAGATAGAAATCTCACAATGATTAAAGGTCAAGTCTGTCAAAAACTCAAAAAACAGTGCAATTCGAGTCTGTTTGTTTTATTTTTGCATTATAGAACAAGGAAGAGTTCGAGGAGTCCCCCACCACTTGTTTCTAAGTTTTCCTATTTACAGCATAAGATTTGTTATGATCTGCTGCTTGGGTTGAGTGGTTATGGCATGTGGATGGGAAAGGTTGGTTTGTTGGGTGGAGAGTGCGTGGTATGTTGAAAATGAATGGGATTGAGTATTGATTAAAAAGTCTGTCAAAAATTTGAAAACAGTGCAATTTGAGTCTATTTGTTTCATTTTTGTATTATAAATCAAAAAAGAGTTCGAGGTGTCCCCCACCACTTGTTTCCAAGTTTTCCTATTTACAACATGAGATTTGTTCTCATTTGTTGCTTGGGTTGAGTGGATGGGAAAGGTTGGTTTGTTGGGTGGAGAGTGCGTGTTAAGTATGTTTGAGAAGGTTGGTTTGTTGAAAACGAAGGGGATTGAGTATTGATTATCATATTAGGGTTTTTGGGGTTTTTGAGATCTGGTTTAGATGAAATGGAAGAGGGAGATGAGATGGAAGATGAGGATAAGAGGGAAAACTCCAACTCCATTCATTAATGGAAGTTGAGTGCAACACAATGGTTTAAGGGCTCAATGGGCAGAAAATAAAGGGGCTGGTGGAAAATGAGAAGATAGGAGGGGATAAAACATAAAACCCAGCTCAAAGGATCCGAGAGTCACGAATGAAAAAGTTGGGCAAGAGCAGAGGAGGAAAGAAGGTTGGGAAGTAGCAGATCAGATGATGAGAGTCAAGAGCCATTCAAAGAGCAAGAGGATGTTTAAAGAGAACGTGGTCCCATCTGATAAAGCGACTGAGTGTTGCTAACAAAGAGTAGGATTTAAGTAGGGATATTCCTTTCTGAAGTTACATGAGTGTTTTTCTATTCTCTATTATAAGGAATATATCTTTTTTTTCTTTTGTTTCTTTCTCATGGCATAAAATAAAATGAATAGGGAACAAAACCAATTCATAACTTTGTAAGTACAACATCATTATTAGTTTGTTTTGTGTTGAATTAAGAAGGATTTTAATTTAAATTTGGATGATAAAAAAATAAGTTTGTTATTAATATCACATTTTTAATGATTATAAAAGAAAACTTAAATTATTTAGATATATAGATTTATGGAGAAAAAAGATATGCTATAGAGTAAAAATGAAACATTGAGTGATCTTTTAAAACCAAGGGATAAAGAAAACTCATGAATTTCAAAATTATCATAATAAGCATTAAGCTAATTGGATGAAGATTAAGAAAGATTTAATAATTTTTTATTTGTAAAAATTAGAATAATCATTCTTGTACCCTTAAATTGGAGACTCTTTGTATATCAACATATTATGTTCAATCTCAACGCATGTGATATTTTATTTTATTAATAGCAATTAATATCTTAAATTTAAAGAAAAATCTCTTGATTTTTAAATATTTAAAAAACTTGCAAATGAGTTAATTACTAAATTTTTTAAATCAAAATTAAGTATTTTGATGCTATTGAAAATTTTGAAAATTTGAAAATTTGTATTTCGTAATGTTTTTAAAAGTTAAAATATGTAGGAGTTAGGCTAGCATAAAGGTTTGGATAGGTTATGTTGACCTTGGTCCTCGTACGGATGTGTGTGGATTACAGGAAGTTTAATCATGTCATCATCAAGAATAAATATCTTCTTCTGTGCATAGATGATTTGTTTGATCAGTTGCAGGGAGTGAAAGCTTTTTCCAAGATAGACTTGAGATTGAGTTATCATCAGTTGCAGATAAAAGAATCTGATGTATCACAGACTGCTTTCAGAATACAGTATGGACATTTTGAGTTTTTGGTGATTGCCTTTGGATTAACCAATGCCCCTGTAGCTTTTATGGATCTCATTAATAGTCTTTAAGCCTTTCTTGGACGAATTTATCAGTCTTCAATAATGATATATTGGTCTATTATAAAAGTGATGAACATGAAGAGCATTTGAGTATGCTAAATTTGCTAAATGCGAGTTTTGGCTGAAGGAAGTAGAGTTTCTTGGACATGTGATTTCAAAAAAAGGGGTACATGTGGATCCAAGAAAAATAGAAACCGTTGTAAAATGAGAAGCACTTAAGAATGTACCAAAAGTGAGGAATTTCTTGGGATTAGCTGGTTATTACAGGCGATTTGTAGAAGACTTTTTCATTATAGCCGCTCCCCTCACCAAATTGACAAGGAAGAATCAAAAAATTGTATGGACAGATGAATGTCAGAAGAGTTTTGAAAAATTGAAGGAGAAACTCACAATTGCACCAATTTTGGCCTTACCTTTTGGTAGTGATGGATATACAGTTTATAGTAATGCTTCGAGGAAAGGACTAGGGTGTGGGTTGATGCAAAGAGATAAGATGATTGCATATGCTTCCAGATAATTGAAGCCCTATGAAATTAATTATCCCACGCATGACTTATAATTGGCTGCTATAATCTTTGCGTTGAAAATATGGCGATATTACTTATATGGAGTCACCACTAAGGTCTTTATAGATCATAAGAGCCTGAAGTATTTGATGAGTCAAAAGAGTTGAATTTGAGACAAAGAAGGTGGTTGAAATTATTAAAAGACTATGATTTGATGATTATCATCCAAAGAAGGCAAATGTAGTGGCAGATGTACTGAGTAGGAAATTTACTATGACTTATGTGAAGACTACATATTTACTTTTGTTGAATGAGTTGGCTAAGCTTAAGGTTACGTTGAGACTAGGCAATTTCAGTGATTTATTGGCTAATTTCAGTGTAAGGCCAGTATTGAAGGAAATGATTAAAGAACTGCATGAACGAGATTACTACTTAAGCAGTCTTAGGGAAGAAATTAAAAATGGTAAGTCTTCGGAATTAGAAGTGAGAGAAGATGGATTGATGGTGGTAGGTAATAGATTGTGTATTCTAGATATGCAAGAGTTAAAAGATGAAATTTTGGATGAGGCGTACAATGCTCTATATGTCATGCTCTATTCTTATCATTCTGGAATCCAGATGACATCTTATGAAGCTTTGTATGGTAGGAGGTGCAAAACTCTTATTTGTTGGGATGAGGAAGTTGAAAAGAGGCTTTTGGGGCCTGAATTGGTGCAAGTCACAGTTGATAAGATTAAATTGGTGAAATAAAAACTTAAAGCAGCTCAAGATAGGATGAAGAGCTACACAGACGCACACAGAAAAGAGATGGAATTTGAAGTTGGGGACAAAGTGTTTCTTAGAGCTTCTCTATGGAAAGGGGTCTTGATATTCGGTAAGAAGGGCAAGCTTAGTCCGAGATACATAAGTCCTTATGAGATCATTGAGAGGATTGAGCCTTTAGCTTACAAATTAGCTTTGTCATTGGAATTATTTAAGATTCACAATATTTTTCACGTATCAATGTTGAGGAAGTACCGATCAGATCCTTCACATATAGTTCAATCTTTAGAGGTTTAATTAAGAGAGGATTTGACATATGAGAAACAACCAGTAGAGATCTTAGATTCAAAGGAAAAAGTCTTGCGAAATAAGACTGTGAAGTTGGTAAAAGTTTTGTGGAAGAATCATGCAAGAGAGGAAGCAACATGAGAACCTTTAGAAGCGATGAAGGAGAAGTATCCACATCTTTTCAATGACTCAGGTAAGAATTTTCTCTCTTTTAGGGGGGAGAAATGTTAGCCTCTTAAATATTTTGTCAAATTAAACATAATAATTATGGAATAAGTATAGAATTTAAATTTTTGCCTTATCATGAATTATAATGTCATGATAGAATTATTATTGGATTTACTTATTTATTTCAATGTTGATTTTATTTCATTAGTTAGTGAAATTAATGTCTTAAGAAGGAATAAGGGCAATCTTGGT
>JANQBM010006746.1:0-12759 GCA_025594535.1 Erythroxylum domingense | reverse complement strand
TCCAAATCGGAGTTAAGAGCAACAAGTTATGACAGTTTAGGTTTAAGTAGTTGGATTCCGGCAAGTGGGTTCTAACAACAGCTCCTCCTCCTTTATGCGCATAATGAGAACAATATATAGAATCAAAAAGGAATTCAATATTCTTATTATGAACTAAATGGGGCTACTATTTTTACAAGAAATCTCTAGCCAACCTTCCTGTAAAAGATCTTTTCTTAATATCAAGCATGTTGGTGTTAGATAAAAATGTTAAGTTAACTCCAACATTTTCTTTGTCCTCAACCTTCTTCACTTTCTTGGAATTAGTCACTTCAATAGTCTTTGATGGTTATATGGGTATCCAAAGTATGAACGAGATGGATGCTTGTTGTCCCAATCACTCTTCTTAGTCATGATCCTATTAAGGAAAAAAGAGAATTATAACAAAGTTTTCGTGTGTTATTGATTCCTAGGCGTAGTGCTTCTTCCTCTATATCGCTTAGTGGTAGGATTGGAGTAAGATTAACCTACAATATAGAACCCATGTCTTAACCATAGGCATAACACTTTCGCTCAATGCTAGAATCGAAAATTGAAGCATCTGAGGTTGCATTAATCGGGGATACATGACAGAAAGAATTGTTTTTATTCTTAAACTTCACCTTCATCGAGTGTTGACTTATTTTAAATCTTTCTATCCCGACTACTCCGTTATTTCAAATCTTTTTATCCCAACTACTGTGTCTTTCTTCTAAGACTTGAAGTAGGAAATTAAAAAATCAAATCACACCATCTTTGTAACAGGTAAATGTTTCTTTTTCTCCCGAAGTTTTCGAAATTATTCGTAATAATATATTGACTAGAATTAGAAAGGTCTTATCAATAAAATTTCTAGTTATACGGGATCTAGGCATAGGTATATGTAGCAATTCATTTTATAATTTTTTAATTACCTCTTGTGAGAAAATGAGAAAATGATCCTACAAAAAAGTAATTCTAAAAACGAACTCCACTCATAAAAAAATTATCTTTATCTCCTAGTCCTAAAGGAAAGGTCATTATTTGATTAAAAGTTTCCTATTTTTTACAATTAGTTTTGTAATTAGAATGAATTGTACAGACTATACCTATCTATCAATCGAATATGAATGACTTGCGATTCATTCGAATACTAGGCTATAATCATTAACCTATCTAATAATCGAATATGAATGACTCACGGTTCATTCGATTTATGGGCTATAATCATTATGTATGAGAGATGGCCTAGTGGTTCAAGATGTAGCATTGGAACTATTATGTAGGCTTTTGTTTACCGAGGGTTCGAATCCCCCTCTTTTTGTAGTTTCACCTAACCTTACTTATCAACATTACTACCCGTATTGTATCAAATCACATAATAATAGATAAATTTATTCTACCAGTTAGACCGTTACTTGAAATAGATTTTCTATTCGTCATTTCTGTGGTGTAGAAAATACTAGAAAAAATTGACAAGGAGTGAAAAATATCCTATCATTTTATGATATAGGAATGGGAAAAAATACCCCAATTATTCTCTTACTTTAAGTCTCTTTACTTAGGCAACAGGCTACAAAATTGTCCAAATCCTTCCCTTTTTCTTTTAGGTTTAAGTCTGACGAGAATAATATTCTACGACTAGTAATTCATTTATTTTGAAGTTGACCCCTTTATTGTCTAGTATTTGATTAACCAATCCCTTATAATGGATTGGGTGAAGAGTCAAATGTTTTGGTACTTCCTCCTGGGGAAATGAATCAAGAGAATTTTGGATGATAGCTCTAGATTTTTGTTCATCCCTTGCTGTAATAATATCTACTATACGACCATTAACTCAAATATGTCTGTGATTGACTAATTAGCAGGCTTGAGGAATATTTTAAGGCAATATGAACGTATTTAAATAATTGTCATTCTGTAAGACCATAATGAAAACACAATTTTTGTTTTCTTCTAAATGAATACGATATTGAGATTTTTTACCAGAACACGATTAATTTCTAAAGACTCCTTTTTAGAAATCAATCATGTTCTATCTTTCGGTCTTTTACTAGTTTATCCTAGTAAAGTCCCCATATGTCGTATTTTTTTAAAACGAGGCCCTCAATAACGTGACATAAAGACTCCTTTTTTATTTTTATTGAAATTTCATAAGCCTAAATTCAAACTGAACTACTGGAGAAATATGATAAATGAGAAAAGCTCTACTGGAGTATTATACTACAAATAATAATGAGATTATACTACAGAGAATAATGAGATGGATTGTATCAAGATCCCGGACCTTTTTGTATTTGATTGTTTTATATTTTATTGTAATTGTAGTTGTATATAAACAAAAAATGTTTATAAAAAAGGTCCTTTTTTTTGGTTCTTGATTTTTTCTATAAAGATTAAACAACTTTAACTTTTATTCATAATTGTAAGCTCTTACCAAATAATATCAAAAAACAAAATATTCAATAATAATATTAATAATATAATCATTGACCTTCGAAAAAAAGGGGAAGCCTTTTTCAATATTCTTTTATTTAAAAAAGACATTATTAATCATGTAAAAAAAGAAAATAAATATAAAATAAAATAAATAGATAAAAGCCAACTGTCGGAGTCGAACCGATGACCATCGCATTGCAAATACGATGCTTTAACATCTTAGCTAAGCGGGCTCCTATATGACAAATTGTATATGCATAGGAATTTGGCAAACTACTCCAATTTTAGCTATTAATTTTAAATTCATTATTCTTTTCATTCTTAGTTGTTCATAATTAATATCAATATAGAAATAAAATATGAATATAGAAATGAATATAGAAAAAAAATAGAAAAGACTTAACCATTTGAGTACTCCAAATTATGCAAGAAAAAATAAGAGTAAGAGAGTCATATAATATTTAATAAATATGATATATATATATATATATATATATATATATATAATTGCAGATACAGAAATGATAGAATCGTTTCTGATTAGACCAAATAAGATTCTCAGATACAAATGAAAGAAGGTCGACAAGAAATATTAAAAAGAAATTTTAACAATAAATAATAAGGAAGAATAATAAATAAGAGGAAACTATAAGAATCCATATTTAATGACTTCAGCATTTCTAGAAGAATACAAATGAAAGAAAAATAAAATGGCACAAAAAGATCTTAGTCTCAAAAAAGGAGGGGGGGATACGAAGAAATTGTTAGATGCTTTTGGTAGATGCTATAGACTTAATTGGATTAAGCCTTGGTGTGGAAACTTACTAAGTGATAACTTTCAAATTCAGGGAAACCCTGGGATAAAAAATGGGTAATCCTGAGCCAAATCCTGTTTTGCAAATTCAAACAAAAGTTTATAAAGATAGAAAAATGGATAGGTCCAGAGACTCAATGGAAGTTATTCTAACAAATGGAGTTGACTGCCTTGTATTAGTAAAATAAAGTAAAGGAATCCTTCTGCCAAAACTATAGAAAAGAGAAAATAAAGGCTAACCTTCTATACATACGTATTGAATTCCTATCTTAAATGATAACCAACAACCCGAATCTCCTTTTCTGGATATTTATATGAAAAAGGAAATAAAATAAAAAGAATTGTTTGAAATTGATTCCAAGTTGAAGAAAGGATCGAATATGAATTGATCAAATCATTCACTCCATATTCTAATAGATAACTAATTAATCAGACGAGAATAAAGATAGAGTCCCATTGTACATGTCAATATTGACAACAAGGAACTTGATAGTAAAAAAAAGATCTGTTGACTTTTGAAAATGTGAGGGTTCAAGTCCCGCTATCCCCAAAACAAAAAAATAGCCTCTTCGACTCTCTAATTATTTATTATATTCTCTTTATTATAATTATATTCTCTCTTTTTGTTAACGGTTTAAAATTCACTATCTTTCTCCTGCACTCGATTCTTTCACAAATGTATCAAGACTTTTTTTTTTTACAAGTCTTGGAATAGATATGATACACATACAACTAAACATGTAATAACTCGTTCCTACACTTAAGGATTAATTGTTAGATTGAGCCATATCATGTGAGAATATATAAAGAGCATCCCATTTGCATTCATTATATTAGCTTACACACATATGAATCATGATTTAGAAACATTGAAAAGATAGTATATGCACTCAATTGACATATCCTGGAGTATGAAAGATTTTAAATTATTATGACGCAATTGTGTGTTGGTTATGTCTTGAATCTTGTTTGAAGGATTATAATTAGTGAATTGGGAATATATTGTTATAATTGAGTAATTGATAAATTGGTGTGTGCACTTAAATTTAGGAAAAATGTTAAAGAGCAAGACAAAAATGATACATGAACATTTAGGTTGATTAGGCCTATGAAATGGTGAAACGTGGCATTGGGAATAAGTGAAAAATGGCTCAGTTAAATGGATGATGAATGGCTTGAGTATAATTGCTATAAGTGGCCCCTTAAATTTGGGACAAATGGCACCTTAGACTTGTGACATGTGAAGCAATAGAATGGTAACATGTGTAGCTTCACAAATGGCGACATATCTTACAATTGGTGACATGTGTAGCCTTATAGCTAGCGACATATAGAGTCTTAAACGAGCTACATGTGGAACCTAAAGTACGTGACACATGTATTAATATAATAGTAACATATGGACCAATAGAAGGATAACATATGTACCAATAGAATGGTGACATATGGACCAATGGAATGATGTCACATGAATTAGTTTGACTTTCTTTGAATTTGCTAGAGAAAATGAATGAAAAAGGCAATAGAAATGAGAGTGAAGGTCTGCATAAGGTTAGAAGAGGGAGAAAAATGAAAATAAGAAGAGAAGGAGAGAAAAAGGGGGAGACAAGAGGAGAAGGAAAGAGGTTATCAAGATAAGATGAAATTCTGGTTTCAATTTCATCTTTCCCTTTCGATCTATCTTTCATATCCTTAAAGCACGAATTTGAAGAAACTCAAAGAATGAAATTTGTATATATAGGTCTCAAATTGATCTCTGTGAAATTTTCTTGAGAAGATAGTAACTAAAGCTCGAGTTATGTCTATTTCCCTAATACTGCCTGTGATAGACCCCTGTGCTGGAATATGTTAGATGGAGAGTTTCCACTTAATAGGCATATGTATTTTAGCCATATCTTAATCGGTAGATATCTAAATGGGATGATTTTTAATTTAGATTAAACTAGAGATATACAGATACAATTTTTGTGAAGGAGTCGAATTTGCATTATGTATCTAAAGGTTTCTAAATTTGGCTTGAAATTGAGTACTGGGTTTTGTCATTATTTGAGAATAGTCTTTAGTATTTTAGGCATCACTTGCAGAATAATGAACCAATCTGAAGAAATTTGATTTCATTAGAAACTTAAGACATAGAGGAAAAAAGTTTTATAAGAATATGCTGCTTAAATACCTCATCTTCTAGGTCAAAATGGTCATAAAAATTGACCAGAAAATAAAGTTGGAAAAGCTGGAAATGGTAATGGTTATCAAGTGAAATATACTTCTTTTATGTGTGGTTTGACAATACCAATGGTTAGGTTCTTTCTTATGATGCATTTAGGATTGAATGAAGCTTGAATTGAACTTAGTGGATGATGGATAAAGTGATTAAATATATGATAGACATATGATTGATGATATTAGATTAACTAAGTTCTTTGATCTATAAACCTAAGCGTAAGCTTAACATACGTAAATGATGATGTTAATGGTCAAGTGATGTGATTAGGTATAAATACCTAGGATGGTCAATTGAGCATGCATTGAACAAAAAACATATACATGTGCATGGTTAAACAATGATATGATTGATCAACTTAATAATGTGTGGATTATGTGTGCTGTATTATATAGAAGAACAAGTTGACGGACAACATCTAAAACCTGTTGGACCATTAAGACAATAGCTCACCCGGAGTATACTATGAGTTAACCTAGATGTGTCAACTCAATTATATGTGTTTTTTTGCTTTAGTTATATATGTAGTGAGTTGACTTAAATGTATTTCACTTGTTTAATTTTTACGTATCAAACTGTTACTGGTGGGATTGTGATAATTTCGGGCATTAATTGTCTGAGGAGATCATTACTCTGGACTGTATTGGAAGTGATCATTGTATGTGAATTTGAGTGAATAAGTGATACTTAACATTCTTATTGAATGTTGAACTAAGGGCCAATGATAAATTTGAATGTGAATGGAATAAGTGATGCTCAATTGAATGTTGAATGCCAAACTTTGATCTGATTATTCTGATATATAATTGTACGTTATATGAGATGATGCATTTCATGACGTTGAAGTACATGTTTAGATAAAGGAATTATGATCGGAGTGACCAGCCTAAAATAAGCCCAGAATCCACAAGGGATATGGGTCAATACCTAAAATAAGCCCACTATCCACAAGGGATATGGGTTAGTGCCTGAAATAAGTCCGGTATCTACAAGGGATATAGGTTAATACCTAAAACAAACTCAGTATCCATGAGGGATATGAGATAATTAATAGGCACTCGGTCACAATAAGATAAAAATGAAAGTAAAGTCTGATGTGCATTGCATATACATATCTTTACACGTATTATGTGAATGGTTGTGAAAAGTTATTGAATTATTTTGTCCTAATGTTGTGCAGCCTTGTATACATGTTGATGAGATGAACGATTCGATTACTCTGAAATGATTATATGAAATGTTTATATTCATAATGTGTTTGTCAAAATATGTGTATATATATTGTGAATTGATATACACAACTAGAAGATGTGTTAAATAATTTCTGATTCTGAATAATATGATATACATGTGAATTTCATTATTGCTTGTAATATTTATATCCTGACATGGGTGAGCACATCGATGATGGTTCACTCCACTGAGTTCACAAAACTCACCCCAAAATTGCAATATTTTTTCCAGGCTCGGAGGAATTAACAGTTATACCAACTAGATTCTAACCACTGCACTCGGATAAGAGTTAGAGGTCGGGATGAGTTATAACTGCATATGTCTATAGCCTTCTATTTGTTTCCCTTTCCTGATCCTATAGTGAGTTACAGACATAGTTCGAAAAGGTCAAATCTTTGATGATTCCATCATACATGATGGAGTTGCAAAAACTTCTGGAGAGGTATCCTACAACTAAACCAAATTCTTTCTGGTTAAAAAATCTCTTTCTAGTTGCTCTGGAACAATTAGGAGATTTTCATAAAGAAATACGGGGTTCTACTTCTGGGGGCAATATGCTATAGGGTGGTGGTCCCGTTTGTGGGGTCAAATTAATACGTTCTAACAAGAAATTGTTGAATATAAATCTCATCGCTCTCATAAGTATCATATCACATCCACCAATTGAATTGCTTTTTCAAGAAATACAAGACATCTAAGTCATACAAGTAAAGAGATTTATTCATTGTTAAAAAAAGAAAAAATGCAAACGGTGATTGGATTGATGATAAAATAGAATCCTTGGTCACGAACAGTGATTCGATTGATGATAAAGAAAGAGAATTCTTAGTTAAGTTCTCCACCTTAACGACAAAAAAAGGATTGATCCAATTCCATTGAGTCTGACTCATAGTGATCAGATCTGTCAATTCTTGAAATCTCTCTTCTGATTCAAAATCATGGTGTAACATGTACCCGCCCCTGTTCTGATTATGAAATAGATGAAATAAATCAAAAAATAGATTTTTGTTCAAGAAAGAAATCTTATTGAAACTGTCCATATTCAGTTCATTCTTTAGAACCATAGCACATCCCAAATTTGATGAAATAGGATAAATTGAGATGGTATTTTATAAATATGTAATTATCTTGAATATATTAACTATTTCTTTATTTTTCCGATCGCTTGGAAGGGACAAAAGAAACATCTTGTTCTTTCTTCAACAATTTCTAATCTCTAGTGGACCTCTCAGTGGGATTCGAACCCAGATGAAGTTCTGACTATCTGTCAGAGAAAAAAGAACGAATGGTTCTTTTAAGGTTCCCAAGAAATTCTTCAATTTCTTTCAGAATCAGATGATTATTCGTCTCCTTCTCACCTTTTGTGAATAACCGGGACATTAAGGAATATCCAGAAACACAGTTAGGGAATTAGTCTGGTTCTATCTCTGTTCGTTCTATTTGAAGAGAGGAAGGATCCTAAAGAATCGATCTTTTTTTTTAGTTTTAATTGTTGAATCTCTCTTTGATTGATCAATGTGTGATATTCCAAATCCTCATTACTAATGGAATCAAAATGATCTCTGGATTGATCAGAAGATCCCTTCATAGAATCCCTTCCTTGAATGAAACTAGATCTTGTGAAATCATATTGAATATTTGATGATATAGTCCTAAAAATCCGATCCTTGTTTACCAACCACACGTTGTCTAACCAAGTTGAATTATCTCTCGATATGTTCCTCAAAAAATCTGATTCGTATGGATTATTCCCTCATCTAATGAAATAATCTTAACTGAATTGCCACATATGAAATTGAGCCCAATTTTGTAAAGAAATAACCCACTTCTTTCCTAAGAAGAGACAAGAAACATGCTCAATATCATTTGATTGAATAGTTGACCCAGCTCCTTATTGTTTGAAGAACCCCTCGACTTCAATTGGGATTTTTTCACAAAAAGCAAGCATGAGATAACAAATCCAATCTTTCACTAAGATTTTGAATATTTGTCTCGAATTCAAATTTATTATGTTTCGCCTCTTCCTTAGAAAAAGATGATCAAACAATTACCAATCACGATCCTTGCAGATCAAATCATCCATATAATATACGAAAAGAAACTCCAAATATTTGATATCATTCACTTTGAATGAGATCTCAATTCCAGTGACAGTTTCATTAGATATCTTACAACTAGAATCCCTCTTTTTTTCGATCCAATTCCTCCACCACCACAAACCCTGTTAGATTCAGACATGATACATTTTTTTAGTTATTGGGAGAACCCAAGTACTCTCTTTTAGATTTGGGAAACAAGTCTCAGAGATCTTTTTTCCTTTTGGAAGATACAAGAGCGAAATAATCAACCTATTGATATTGGAAAACCCAAAAGATTCTTCCAATGTATCATTTATGGGTCTAATGGAATTCATAGGTATAAGAAGAAACCTCGTCAAATAGAGATTTTTTTCTTTCAATAATCTTTCTGTTATTAATACGATATATAAGGACCACTACTATAAATAGTACTACACCTTTGATCATGAAATATCGAGTGCTTGTTGAACTCTATGAATTGCATGGAAGTAGGATACTCTAAATTCAGGAGTCCAAGAGTTTTATAAAACATTCTTGATGGAAAAAATGTGAATGAAAGATCCCATTGAATTGAATTGGGTCCATGAATCTAAGAAATAGTATGGATTCTTGATCTCTCTCAATTTAAAAATCTAGGATTTGAATTGATGTCCTTTCATTGATTCCTCCTAAATTGGATTGATTTATCCTAAAGATTTTATTTCAAATGGAATTTGGTAATTCACTATGTACGAGGATCCCCACTAAGCATCCATGGTTGAATGGTTAAAGCGTCCAACTCATAATTGTTGAATTCGTAGGTTCAATTCCTACTCGATGTATGCCAATGGAACCTTCTAATAAATCTGTTAGAATTGGCTCTATATCAATGGAATCTCATCATCCATACATAACGAATTGGTGTGGTATATTCATATCATAACATATGAGTAGTAAGAACTAGCATTGTTATTGAGGCTCGAACTCATACGGAAGAAAATAGATTTATGGATGAAATCAAATATGTAGTATTTACAGACAAAAGTATTCAGTTCTTGGGGAAAAATCAATATACTTTTAATATTGAATCAGGATCAACTAGGTCGGAAATAAAGCATTGGGTAGAACTCTTCTTTGGTGTCAAGATAATAGCTATGAATAGCCATCGACTCCTAAGAAAGGGTAGAAGAATGAGACCTATTATAGGACATACAATGCATTATAGACATATGATCATTACGCTCCAACCTTGTTATTCTATTCTACCTCTTAGAAAGAAAAGAACTTAAATCAAAATACTTAATAGCATGGCGATACATTTATACAAAACTTCTACCCCGAGCACACGCAATGGAATCATAAATAGTCAAATGAAATCTAATACACGAAAAAATTTGATCTATAGACAGCATCACTGTGGTAAAGGCCGTAACGCCAGAGGAATTATTATCGCAAGGCATAAAGGGGGAGGTCATAAGCATCTATACCGTAAAATTGATTTTTGACAAAATGAAAAAGACATATATGTTAAAATCATAACCATAGAATACGACCTTAATCGAAATGCATACATTTGTCTCATACATTATAGGGATGGTGAGAAGAGATATATTTTACATCCTAGAGGGGCTATAATTGGAGATATCATTATTTTTGGTACAGAAGTTCTTATAAAAATGGGAAATACCCCACCTTTAAGTATGGTTTGAACTATTGATTTATTTAATTGGAAGTAACCAATTAGGTTTATGACAAAACCTAGAAATCGATCACTGATCTAATTTGAATACCTCTATAGGATAGACCTCAATAGAAAACTAAAGAGTAACGGCAGCAAGTGATTGAGTTCAATAGTTTCTCATATAAAATTATTGACTCTAGAGATATAGTAATATGGAGAAGACAAATTTATTTCAAGCACTGATAGAACCAGAAGCGCCCCTTGTTTCAAAGAGAGGAGGATGGGTTATTCACATTTAAGTTGATGGTTAAAGGCTAATTGAAGGTTAAGCAGTGGGAATTCTAAAGATTCTCCCAGGGAAAAATAAAAATAAAGATGTCTCCTACTTTACCCTTAATATGTGGAAGTAATGACGTAATTTTATAGAGTCATTCGATCTGAATGCTACATAAAGAACATAAGCTAGATGAAGGAACGGGAAGATTTAGGATGTAGAAGAGCATAACATGATTGATTCGGCAGATTTGGATTCCTATATAGATATCATCATCTACACCCAAAAAGCCATATGCTTTGGAAGAAGCTTATACAATTTGGGAAGAGGTTTTGATTCACTACAAGAAACACACATACTCCACGACATTTTATTGATAAAACGTCACGAATTATGAAGACTTTTCGTGACGTTTTTTTAATTTACTGCGACATTTTATGAAAACGTCTCAAATTTATAACACCTTTTGCGACATTTTTTCAATAAAATATCATGAAATAGAAACCACGACATTTTGTTGAATAAAACATTGCTAAAGCCTTGAACAATAATATGATGTTTTAAAACACATGGAATTTTCTAAATTCCTTCATCTTGTTTTCTCTCTGAGAACTTATAAGAAAGAAAGAAAGCATCAAATACACGGTGTGTTCTTAGCTTTTCTCTACCTTAAAGGTACCCTTCCCTGTTCCTATTTCGGTTAATTCCCCTCCTTTCCCTAACACCCGCACACCTACTTTCAAGATCTAGAGGTAGCATCTTGAAGCACAGCAAAACAAATTCACTATGGAAATGTCTCAAGTTTTTGTAAGAAATTTCAAATTACATATCTACCCAGCCTCGAACGCCGATGATGTCCCTCCTCCTAGCTCCGTTTGTCTTTTTTTGTCTCTTAGAAAGTATTAAATTGTTTTAAACCCTAATTCACGTCCTCTTTTTCTCTTGCCTCCTCTTTTTTCTTACAGTGCTTCTCCGTACATCAGGCTACTGCAGCCCTAGGAAAGCACCTCCATGGGGGCAGCTTTAGAATGGATAGCCAATCCGTACAAAGATGGGGGAGGTTTTAGAAAGTTTCACAAGAGGCCATTCGAAGGAACACTCACACAACTCCTTATGATCGCCCTCAGGCTGCAATTCGAAACCCTACCCTTGCCAGTGGTTTCTGAACAATCTTTCCCATGAAAGCTTATTGATTGTGGTGCTTGTGCTTTCTGAACAATCTTTCCTTGACTCCTGAGGAGTTTAGGATAAACAAAGAACCCTAATTTCCCTAAATTCACAGTCTCTTCATCTTCAGGTCTTTTTTACTCTCACTTCTCTCATCTACTCTGTCCATCTAACTTTGTTTGTTTATTTAGTTATCTCTTCCAATTGTTATTATTAATAGACATTTCAAGGAAGCTAACTAATTTGAGTGTTGAATATTACTTTGTGTTTGATTTTGTTTGGATTTGTTTCTCAGCACGTTTTGTGATATTTTTTAATTGTTTTTGATCCTTTACTGCAAGTATTATCTTGTGATCGCTTGTCTTGTTTCTCGTGAAAAGCTAGGTCAAGTTTGTAATAAAAAACGTAGATATGTTGTCCTATTTTTCAGTTTCATTATTCTTGATCAATTAGAATTCGAGTTTTTCAAGTATGTATACAAGAAAATTCTGTCTTTTGTTTTTGTTTAGAAAAAGGAGATCCTTGTTTAGGGAGTTAGACTCTACCTGACTGAGGGAAATTGTTTCATTGGTTGATAACCTATGGGATGTGGAGTTTACAACAAATCTACCTTACTTAGTTGATGCAGAACAACGACCACTTACGATAATTTTTGTAGCAGTAGTCTACTACCATGGCTTATTTGTAAATTTTGATTTTTAATTACAGTTATGGCAGGAATAACACCAGAAGGATCACACTTCGATGCTCTATGGTATGATGCCAAAATGGAAACGTGATTTTCCCCTTGTTATTAGTTCATTTTATTTGTCTTTCTTTTTATGTACTTATCAGTTACATATTAATTGTCATATTTTGGTGCTAATATACCTTAAA
>JANQBM010006738.1:0-12760 GCA_025594535.1 Erythroxylum domingense | reverse complement strand
CTTATCTAAAGATGAAGCTGGTAAGAAGATTGATCAAACTCTTTTTAGAGGAATTATTGGTTCTTTACTTTACCTAAACTGCAAGCAGACCTGATATAATGTTTAGTGTTTGTTTGTGTGCAAGATTTCAAGCAGATCCTACAGAATCTCATTATATTGCTGTTAAAAGAATATTGAGATACTTGGCAGGTTCTACTGATCTTTGTTTAATGTACGAGAAAGGTAAGGATTTCACGTTAATTAGCTACTGTGATGTTGATTATGCTGGAGATAGGATTGACAGAAAGAGTACAAGTGGAGGTTATCACTTTCTTAGTCAGAATCTAATTTCTTAGTCAAGCAAGAGACAAAGTTCAATTGCTCTATCTACTGCAGAAGCTAAATACATGTCAGCTACAAGCTGTTATTCATAAATATTATGGATAAAGTATCAATTAGAAGACTATTATATCCAAGAAGATCAAATTCCAATCTTCTGTGACAACACAAGTGCTATCAATCTCTCAAAGAATCCAATACAATACTCAAGGGCAAAGCATATTGAAGTTAGACATCATTTTATAAGAGACTATGTACAAAGAGGAACTATCAATCTACAATTTGTTGAGACTAATCAACAATGGGCAGATATCTTCACCAAACCCTTAAGTGAAGACAAATTCAAGGAGATATGATGAAGTTTGAAAATGGTTATGTTAAATGATCATTCGTCTAAAACTCCATAACCCAGACAATATGTCGTAGTGAAGCAAAAACGTCATAAGGAATAGTAACGGTAATTTTTACTCAATAGTATCAATTAATGAGTATCTGTGAATCAGTCACAGACGTTACGAACGGCAACTTTTTGTAGGAGTGTTCATAAAAAGACATCTCTCAAAATCTTAACACTCTACATTCTAGAATTTTCTTCTTAACTGACTTGCTTCAAAGTTCTCTCAATAAAAGGTGATTAAATCCTCTGTTCTTTACAATAAATCTATTTTGTTCTTATCTTTCTCAATCATTTCTATACACTAACCTCGCTTCTTTAAGCGAAATACATTTCTGTGTTTAATGTTTATACATTGAAGATTACAAGAATGTCGAAATCTCTTGCCTATGGGAGACTTATTGATTTCACTGTAAGCAAGGAAAATCAAATGGATATCGAACCTAAGATTAAAGCAGCTGGATGGGAAATTTTCTTCAATATACAAGAACTGGTTTATCCAAATGAAGTATATGAGTTTTGGAAAAATGAAAAGGTGGTAGATAACACCTTGGTATCTGTGGTAGACAGATTGTCGGTGATTGTGTCACAAGATACTATTGTGAGGGTTACTGAATGTCCAAATGAAGGTGCAAAGTTGTTCAACAATACAAAGTGGATTGCTCAAAGTCATTTAAATGAAGATAACATCAATTGATAACTATATGGATCGAGTTATCCAGGAGTCAAGAAGTCTTCAAACCTAATTCCGAAGGCTAGGGTTCTTCATTCAATTCTTTTTCACTGTATTTTACTAAGAATGGGATCGAAGGATTTTATGACGACGAGTGATGAACAATGTCTATTTTATCTACTCACACACAAACCTATTAATCTTTCGTTCTTGATTTTGACTTACATGATGAGAACTCAGGAGAAGTATCATCTGAAGAGTGGTTCGTTACCTTATGGTATACTATTGACGAGATTATTCAAAGAATCTGGAATCCTACTTGATAGAGGAAACAAAGTAAAGCTAAATATTAAGAGTGTTATCAATACCTCTACTATTCGCAGAATGGGGATTAAGACTGAAGCTGAATCGGATAAAGATGTCATATCGAAAGCACAGTCTAAAGGGGAGCTTTCAATCAGAAGAAGCAGAAAAGAAGACGTTTCATCTGGTATGCAAGCAAAACCTCAATCAACTAGAAGAATCTCAACTGAGCTGACAAAAGTTGAACAATCGTCTTATAAGTCAATTCAAGCTAAGACGATTCCTGAAAGGAAGGAAAGTGTAAAGGTTCAACAACCAACTCACAAAGTGCCTTTAAAGAGGAAAGCTGAGACACTTCAATCAAAAAGATTGCAGATGTCTAGAAGGTCACCAAGATTGCAGAAGCAGCAAAAAATTCTGACTCTTGGTCAAGTTTCTGAAAGTGTAACAGAACATTAACAGCAACCTGGTAAAGCAATTGTCTCTATCCCTCAGACTTAATCAGAACAACCATCTGGAGAGAGAGATAAAAAGGAAGTTAGTATTTGAGTAGAAGAAGTCTCAACAACTCTCTTCCAAGTTAGCAGAAGAACAAAGGAAGACGAAGAAGATTTAGAAAAGAAAGGTTGAAAAGCAGCAACCAATGTACAACCTTCCTCAACTAATAAACAAAGAAGATTTGAAGATGAAGATTATAGAAGAATCAATACCTGATCGAAACAGAGGTTCAATTATCATTAGAGAATCTCCTAAACAGAAAGTTAAGGTTTAAGTTGAACCTATAACTGTAAATAATCAGACGATACATCTTCTTAGCCCCGAAGATAGAAGATTGTATGGTATTCTACGAGATGAAAAGGCAAAACCATATCTATTGAAGATGACTAAAAATCCTTACACAATCTATCTAGTGACAAGCAGAACAATGATAAAGATTGTATTGGATGTACAACCTAGACGTCCAACACTGGTAGACAACAAAGATAAAGGCAAAAAGAAGAAATTCCCTGAGAAGCAATAAGATGATATCATGGAAGAAGAAATTCGAGTGGTAATAAAAAATATAGACGATGAATGTCGTACAGCTTAACCTGTAGGCATCTATATTTCTCATCACATTTCAAGACCATTAGAAAGCAACTTTGGCACATCAACCGTAGATGAAAGTTTCAAGGTAGTTGGGAAAATATCGGAAGGAAGATACAAGAAGATTACAATTAAAGGTATCAATTTCTATTTAGAAACCTTTGTGCACTTACTTGTTCACTTTAAACCCATAGGCTTCATTTCTTCTACCAAAGATATCCCACACCTTCTAAGAAAACCCATTTTGAAATTACCTTACCCTGATGATATTGACATTCCCCCACAAACACAACTTTTTCAATTACCCTCCATTGAAATTATCGAATTAGATGATTCAATCAGAAAACCATCTGTCTCTGAGTATCTTCATCCACAAAGTGAAAAGCTATAAGACTCTACCGATAATTTAGAGTGCTTGAAGAATTTCATCCCATGGACTGAAGCTAGTCAAAAGTAAAATGAAGAACGTGAAGCCTTAGTTAAACATATTCAAGAAATTGATACTAAGGTTGATGAACTAAGTGACTCAGTAGGTGATCTTTATGAGGAAGTAGCACTTCTACGTATGACTATAGAAGAAGACCTGAAGACTATCCACACTAATATCAAACATATGTTCTCTAAAATATTGAAGCATCTGAAATGATTCTTTTTTATCAATAACAAATAGGGGAAGAATAGTAGAAAGCAAAGGAGAAGGAGGAGGATTTTACTTTGTAGATTTTCTTTTAGCTTATTTTTTATACATTGTATATTTTGCATTATTCGTCTAAATAAATAAATTTTGTCTGAAAAATATTCGTCTGAATATCCTCTCGTTTATCTTCTAATAATATGATTATTGTTATCATCAAAAAAGGGAAGTTTGTTAAGTTAAGGATACTTCACTCCTATTGATTTTGATGAAAGTCAAATCATAATAATAATAAAAAAGTGCGTGAACTATTTTAATGAGTTTGTTAAGTGTGCAGATAAATGTAAAAGGCACAAATCATCAAGTCAAGATGATAATTAAGCAAAGTCATTAGACGAAGCGAAGTCATCAGACGAAGTAAAGTTATTAGACGAAGCGAAGTCATCAGACGAAGCGAAGTCATTAGACAAAGTGAAGTCATCATACAAAGCGAAGTCATCAGATGAAGCGAAGTTATCAGACAAAGGAAAGACATCAGATGAATTATACAAAACAAATCAAGACATTATAATTGAAGAACAACTTACAACGTCAGTTAGTTAGTTAGTTGGGGTTAGTTACAGGACTCAACTAACAACTGATCTCTAAAGATTCTACAAGCAGTTTTCAAGAAGACCGTTGGAGATTTAGACTATAAATATTACTTATGGTCATAAAAAATAACAACAACAAAGACAATATACACAAGACACAACCTTACAACTCTGAACCTTCAACTCTCAATTATTTATTTACAATACTATAAAAAATAGCTTGAGTGAAAAGATGAAAGAAGAGAGATCAAGTCAACCTATAACATGAGTTTAAAAAACTCAAAATCTTTTCAGTGAAAGGGAAGGCTACAGCCTGAGGAGGCTAAGATAGCAGATAAAGAATACTTTATGAAAGAGACCTCAAGAGGCTCTGTAAGTATGAAATAATACTTGTAAAAGTTGAAAGAGATAGTGAAATCTCATATATACTTTAAGGATTTAATGTAACCCTAAGGTTAAGGGTGAACCAGTATAAATCGCGGTGTCATATTCTCTAACCCTTATCTCTTTAATTTCATGTTGTTAGAAGAATAGATACTATTTTTGTTGTTGCATTACTCAAACGAATTAAGTGCATTGTTTTGTAAATTGTCTAAATCTTTCATGAAAATCAAGAAGTTTTTAAAGATTTCAATCTTAGACGATTTATCATAATTCAACTCCCCTTCTTGTGTATTCATACATATTACGTGATTTCTATAATAACAAGTGATTTACTTCACTCGAGTCCTAAATCATGATGGGAAGTTAATCTTATGTCTTTCTTCAACATTAACAATCCCTTTGCTTTGAATCAAATCTTTGTGCTCTCTATTTAAAAAAGTAAATAGAGATTAAGAAATATAGATTGAATCACAAAATCTAAATATTAAATTTTGAATCAAATGAAATAAACATACTTCATATATATATATATATATATATATATATATCGACTTCCTTGCAATTGTTCAAAATATACCAATGCCCAATTTTGAGTTCGTCACCAGTTAAATCCATATATTTTTTACACCAAATGGCCTTATCTTTTGGGAGAAAACTGGCAACCCACCATCTTGATCAAAATCAAAGTTACGTTCTTGATTATTAAATCTTGTCTCCACATCGTTTAAGTACATCCAATAAAACGTCAAGCATTCACTTGCTATATAAGCCTCTGCAATAAGGCCTTCAGGTCGAGCTCTATTACATATATAGCGGTTAAGAGAGCAAAAAAACTTAAACAAAATATAAAATGTTAACAATTGTTACTAAGTAATAACTTTAGAGAAAAAAAGCAGAAGTTAATATAAATTACCTTTCAATAGGGAACATCCATTGAAATTGAACTGGTCCATAAAGTTTTGCCTCATATGATAAGTGAATTGCCAAATACACCTTAACAGTAAAAATAGATGGGGGAAACCAGTTCCAACTAACATAGAATCAAAGCTATGTATTTTTCCATTTTTTCAAGCTCTTATACTTTTAGTGTCTTGCAACATAAGTTCTTAAATTACTTACCCAATTGTCCTAAAGTTACAGACATATCCTTCGATAAACACCCACATATTTTAACAGGAATTAATCATTTTAGAAGTACATGGTAATCATGGATTTTTAATCCTGAAACTTTTCCCTCTTTAACATTGACACAACGGACTATATAAGATGTATACCCATCAAGAAACTTGACTAATTTAAGAAATTGACAAGAAGTTTGCTTCTCCTTTTTTGACATGTTAAAACAAGCAGGTTGAATGATGTATGACCCATTATCTCTTCTTTTCAAATGCAAATCTTTTCTTATATTCATGTCTTCCAAGTATAATCTAGATATAATTGTGTCTCTTGTTTTGCCATCAATTCCCATCAAAGTTACTAAAATGTTCTCACAAATATCTTTTTCAATATGCATCAAATCAAGATTAGACCTTAATAGCAATTCCCTCCAATATGGCAAATTGAAAATTGTCTTTTTTTAATTCCAATTGAGCTCAATAACACTTCACTTTCTCTTTCTATTACTTAGGTGTTTGCTAGGTGTAATGTCACCCAAATGTAATAGTTGGTAAATCGCATCATGACCAAAAAAGTGCAAAGGAGCTTTACCCAATTCTTCTTTACCATTAAACAATTTGCTTCTTTGCCATCTATGCCCATGTTTCAAGTAAAGATGATGTCCTGTATAACATATTTACTTTGTAGCCTCATTGAATGAGTTTGATGGTTACATACAAGACAGGCCATATACCCTTTAGTATTTTATCCAGATAAATTCCCAAATGCTGGAAAATCATTTATAGTCCACAGAATAGCCATATGCTTTCTAAATTTTCACCTTCAACAACATCATAAGTTTCTAATCCAACCTCCTAGAGATGGTTTAAGTCATCAATTAGTGGTTGCATGTATAAATTAATATTCTTACTAGGAGCAATTGGTCCTAGAATAAGTAAAGAAAATAACATAAAAGGCTACTTCATACACTTCCATTGAGGTAAATTGTATGGCATTAAAATTACCAGCTAGTCATATGCTATAAAAAGTTATCATATTACCAAAAGGATTAAATCCATATGAGGTATACTAATTCTAACATTAGGAAAATCTTACGTATCTTTCCAAAAAACTCTTTCCATGTTATTGAGTTTGTTGGATGACGCATAAAGTTATCATCAATTTGCTTCTCTTTATGCCACCTCATATCTATGGCTGTTTTTATGGACATAACAAACCTTTGTAGTCATGGTCTAATAGGGAAGTATCTCAAGATTTTATACAGTAACTTTTTACTTTTCCCATCATCCACTCACCACCTTAATGTCCCATAAATGGGACACTCTTTAATATCTTTACTGTCTTTCCAAAATATAGCACAGTCATACTACAAACATGTATTGATATATATCCCAATCTTATGTCCCTTAACAATTTCTTTGCTTCATAGTAAGATTTGGGGAATTTTTATCCAACAGGTAATGCATAATTGAGCAAGTCAATTAATATGTCTAAAGACTTGTTACTCCATTTATTATAAACCTTAAAATGCAACAACTTAACAACAAAAGATAGCTGTGAGAATTTCAACACGCTGGATATAATTATTTTTTAGTAACTTTTAATAACTTTCCAAAAATTCTCACCTTATGTATAATTCTTCTTGAGAAACTTTTAATAACTTCCCAAAAATATCTTCTGCAATACTACCAATTATGTTAGGCAAACTAGTTTTATTCATAGCCTCCATATAATTCCTATAATCCTCTAACATCTCGACAATCCCATCATTACCATCCTCATTAATATCACAATCTTCTACATCATTATTGTTACTATCTTCTACACCTATATCAAAAATGCTACTACAACTTTCTTCTGAATGTTCGCCATGATAAAGCCATGGAGTATAAAATTTATCTATGCCTCATATTATTAAGTGATTATATATCACATCTTGACTTTAAATGTTGACATGTAAACAATCTATGTATAGACAATGAATACAATATTCAACATCCATTCTAATGCGACATCCAACTTTTTCCCATCTAGCTATACAATTAAAAGTAAATAACTTAATTAATAAATGCAACCCTTGTTCTATATAACAAAATGATTTATCACTACAAGTTTATAAACTAAGTTTGAATTCAAACAAACATTATAGTATGTGGTATTGTTACACCATATGAATTGAGAAAGAGTCTTCTCATTGTGACTCCTATGCTCTTAGAATATTTCACCAATATGCTTCATGGGAGCTGCATCATAGGTTTCCAGCTTATATACCATTTTAAGGGTTTATTATGCCTCAGATCATCCATAATTATACATGAATTTCTAATGTTAATACTTCTTGATTAATCACTACAAGTTTGTAAACCAAGTTTAAATTTAAAAAAACATTATGGTACGTGGCATTGGTATACCACATAAATCGAGAAAAGGTCTTTTTGCTATAACTCCTAGGCTTATGGAATATTTCACCAATAAGCCTCTTGAGAGTTGTATCATGGGTTTCCAACCTATATACCATTTTAAAGGTTTATTATGCCTCAGATCATCCATAATTATGCATGAATTTCTAATGTTAATACTTCTTGATTAATCACTACAAGTTTATAAGTCAAGTTTGAATTCAAACAAACACTATGGTACGTGACATTGTTACACGACATGAATCAAAAAAGGATCTTCTTATTGTGACTCTTAAGCTTATGGAATATTTCACCGATAAGCCTTATGGAAACTACATCATTGGTTTCTAGCCTATATATCATTCTAATGTTAATACTTTTGGATTAATCACTGCAAGTTCACATACAAAATCGAAGATCTCTTTCCATTCACAAAAATTCTTCTCTATTTAAGTAGAAGATAAAAATAAATAAAATTTTGATGACTTACCTAGACGCACAGATAATCGGAGACGACGGACGACAAACAAGGAGAGTTAGTGGATATGTTGTGAAATTGGCCCTGGTTCTAATCAATTAACCTATTAGAAGAAATGAAGAACCTTAAACCAAAAGGCGTATCACAGAAATCAAAACTAAATGTTCATCTAGGTTGATCATAAAATTGGCAATTCTTAAATGAGACTTGAATCATAAAATATATGAAAGTAGCTTCTAGGTAGGAAGGCTGAGAAAGTATGTGGAGTAATATATCAATCAAGTTCACCTAAATTCACAATAAAAAATTTTATATAGTACTTTTTATTTATTACTGTTTTCATGTCTTGTAATATAATACTAATATATAGTTCTGAGGTTTTGGGCTAGAAGTTGAATAAGTTCTTTTTCTACAATATGTTTAAGGTTCAAAAATGTTTTAACAGAAAGATAGTGAAGGGAAGGATGAATTCTTGTTTTTATATACTTAGCACCAACAAATTTCTTAACTTTTCATGGATCTAAATAAGATGATTAATTGAAAAATGGTATGAACTGGTTTAAATATGAAGTAGGTAGTGAAGTACAAAGGGGTAGACATTAATAGAGTATAGATGCTACAAAAAAGTAGTACAAAAGGGATGAGGAGACAAGGTGGGAAGTAAGAGACTAAGAGCTAGTGAATTAACAGTTCAAGTGACTAGTTACTAAGGTTTCTAATAACAAACAATTTTGATGATTTTTGAAGTTTTTCGATACCCCATTAGGTGCGAACATAAAGTATTCTTGGAGCTACAGATCTTCAATTTTCATGTAATTTGATTTTATATGATAAGTTTAATTTCTATGAAAATGCCAATATCACTGAAACAAATGAGGATGAAAGAGATGACATGAAATTCTAATAAAAAGAATGGAAATAGGCCCTCCAAGTGACCTATATATTAATCCCCTACATACTGCCAAGCGAAGATGTCATTGTATTTCTATATATCCCTAAGAGATATCTCATAAAACAATTTATAGGCAAACCCAATTCATCCCTAAATAATAACAAAACCACTATATTTTTCCATTGTTCAGCAACATAAACACATTGAAAACAAAAATTAACCAACCACAGTGGAAAAAATACTTAACAAAACTGACGACCATATAACCTTTTAACAACAAAATTAGTCGCAGAAAAAATAAACCCTAAAGCAAAGCATGGTCGACAAACCTCAACGGATGATTAATTGGAGATGAAAGATGATGGGATAACAACTAAAGAAGACCAATAACGATGATTAAGGAAGAAAAGGAATGACGACGAGTAATTAAGGAAGAAAATGATGAAAAATGAGCAAGGGTGGGTGAGGGTGCTTCGGCTCAAAGGTTTAAGTTTAAAGGAAAATGATGTCATTTTTCTTTGACTAAAAACGTTTAACATAAAGTTTCTTTGACTAAAAACATTTAACATAAAGGGCCTCATCAAAGTTGTTTCTTCTTAAAACAAACAATGACGTTTTCATTTGATTTTAAAACATTAAAGTCAAAATAGCACAACAATGTCGTCGTTATTCAACTTTGACACCTTTTAGCGACAATTTGGTGTAATCGTCACTAAATCGACAATAATATTGTCGCAAATTCTTTTCTTATTTATGATAATTTTTAATATAACAAACTTTTTAATACATCATTTATATAAATATTACATAATTTATATATAACAAATATATTTTTGTGACAACAAATAAATTTTCAAATCATATATTTAAAGAGATATTAATAAAAAGTATAAATTAATGTAATATAAATTAATTTTTTGTTTTTAGTTTTATAAAAAGGAAGAAATGACATTGTTTTTAACTAAATTTATTTTTAGACTTACAATCATTGTGAATAATATTAAATTTGATTTTAAGAATATGAAATTAATATTTAATGTTGATTTCCATTTTTTTACTATATACAATTATTTTTTAATTAAATTGCAATTATTATTATTATATATGGTAATTAATATAATGTTATAAGAATGTATAGATAATAATTGTAACTAGTATAATGATTTATAAATGAATAGATAATACATAAATTTTCTCATATCTTACTTATGTAATAGATTAGTCTATTTAATCATAATTATGTATTTATTGTATATAAATTTGGTATTGTTATAAAAGATTTATATATTTTATATAATTTCGTCATCAAAGGTCAAGCCAAATGGTAATGGTCTACTATTTGGTGACGATTATTTGAATCGTCAGTTTATGGTATATTTCTTCCAAATTAATAAATAATGACTTCGTTTTGATTAACAATAAATGATGTTGTTTTATTTACTAACAAATAATGTCGTTTTATAATAGGTTATTATAAACACAAAAATGAAGCTCTCTTTGTTTTTCTGTTAGTCGTCATGATTTCGAAGAAGGATCATCTTCTCTGTGGTTGTCACCGTCGATCCAGTGTTGAGTCCTGTGTTGATACTGAAAGGACTCATCCCGAACTGGAGCCCTCTCTGGAGACCCCACAGTATCCCTCTAATTGATATCTAACTCAACTAAAGGGGTTCCCACAAAGCCAAGTCATTCAACTATTAAAAACCTTTTATAATTTAACTTTTAAAAGCTCGGAAAATATTGGGAACATTTTTTCTCAAATGTTTTATTAAAAATTTCAGCAACATAATGACTGCTTTTCTAAGATTCCTAAATTTCTGAAACCTGCATAACAAATTTTAAAACACTTATAGTATTTCATATAGCAACTCAACTTCTGGAATGGGAACTCAAGTCCACAATATAAGCAATCACAAAAAAATGATTCTAAACATTTTTAAAACGTTATTGAGGACTGAATCACTCGTAGTTCATTAAGTAAAAGATATTTACAATCCCATAAACACTTACAAGATCATACTTTTAAACCCTTCCAAAATAATTTAAAACATATCACATGCATAATAAAAAATAACACAAGCACAGCAACACAATGATACAATTAATCTTGAGGCAAAGTCCCAATTACTGTAGCACATGTATGCATACCTGGGGTGGTTTGTTTAGCACATGTATGCATACCTGGGGTGGTTTGTTTAAAAGCATAAAAATAAATGTGAGTTAAACGAACTTCGTGAGTGCAATCAGTTTACAAAAAAATTGAACTTTTCATAACAACATAACCGCAGTTTTCCCATACAATCATTAAACTCAAAGTAAATCATTTTTCATAACAATTTATTCGTGCATTATCAAATCTAGTAATAACATAACATTTCGTAAAACACAAATTCAATTTTTTTGAAATACTATTCCAAAACGATTTTCGACTTTAAACTCATAATACACAAGTTTCCATTTTCCTTTTTCCTTAAACAATAAACGGTGGTGGCAATACGTTTTCTAAAAACTTTAATACTGAAAATAAGTCAAACACTAGAATTGGTACCATACAGTACCTCTCAAATCACTTTTAACATAAATAGTGGCAGTATTACTATTTTCATGACTTTACTTACTCAACATAGCCCACCACTAGTTTCTTTACCATACGGTATACTAGGCATAAAGTCACGGAGCTGGTTCTTTGTTGCTTAGTTGTGACTAGTTAGCCACTATTTACGGAGCTGGTTATTCATCGTTTACTTGTAATAGGTTAACAACTATAGACCGGTAGTTACAGAGTTGGTTCTACATCGCTTACTCGTAACAAGTCACAGAGTTGGTCCCACATCACTTACTCGTGATTAGTTAACCATTATTTACGGAGCTAGTTCTACATTGATTACCCGTAATAGGTTAATCGCTATAAATATATTGTTATAATAACATATATTAAGCCTAATGGTATACCATAGGCAAAAGAAACTCTTACATTTATGACTCATCTTATTTTCTAAACCAAGTATGGGAGGATTCATAACTAAATTATTTCAATGTAACTTTCAAGTTAAAGCTCATATATTGCTAAACCATAATCTTACGCTAGTAATATTCACTTGTAAAATATCAGTTGCATAAAACTTAACATAAATATTCATTTCACGATCAAATGAAAATCATTTGCATAAACTCAATTTAAAGTACACTCACATGTCACCAATTTTTTTCAAAGAATTTAGTCATATAAAATAATTAAAATACACTCACAACTTCGCAAACTTGTCACCAAGCACACTCATAAGTTCAAATCCTCTCCTTTACCTACAAAAAATGCATTTTACTTTGTCATTTATTGCCAAATTTGGAAATAAGACATTAAATGTATAGTTCAGTTTAACGCAATTCAATATTAGTATTTAATCCTGTAACACGTATGTAACACCCCACTCCCGCAAAACCCGAACCCGATATCGACAGTGATACCCGGATCCGTGCCCCGCGAGGGTGG
>JANQBM010006731.1:0-12760 GCA_025594535.1 Erythroxylum domingense | reverse complement strand
TTCACATTTATTCACACTTATACCGGGAAGAATGTCATGAATGCATGTACAAACATTTTTCATGTGCAACAATCACTATTCACAAATGCATGAGCATGAGATGTGTTTTCCTAATTTCACTAATTGATCTCTCGTGCACCCGTTTCTAGGGTTTAACCCGTTATATGAAAATGGGATGTTACAAAACTGGACATAGTTACTTAATCAATTATGTACAATGACCATGTCTATCATCCTATCTTACGGTGCTTTTGATATTTCTCCTATTTCAACTTCTATTGATTAGCTTATAGGCAAAAAGGGCTAAGAGGGCAAAGCATGTGGGCAGGCACATGATGTTAGTGATTAGGTACAATCTAAAAGTGATGAGCTACATGAGCCATATCTGGATGATGAGGTCGATGAAAATTATGAGCAGGGAGAGCGACTTAGTTTGTTTTGGAGGATACTTAACTTTGAAGGTCGATTAAAGAGAAATGACCTTTTACAAAGTATTCGAGTATAGTGTGCCTCTTAGTTATTGCTAAGGGGAGCCTGAAAACATATAAGAGGTTGAGTCACGTGATCTTTGGTTCTCAACTATGTAGGAGAAGATGAATTCCTTGAAGAAAACTGTAACTTATAAGCTAGTGAAACTTCCAAAGGGCAAGAAGGCATTGAAGAATAGAAGAGTATTCAAGATAAAGAAAGATGAAGCATAAGGCAATACTAATGGTAAAAGGATTTAACAAGAAAAAGGGCATCGTCTTCATCAAAAAAATTTCACCAGTGGTCAAGGTAACTTTAATTTGAATTGTGATAGGTCTAGCTGTCAACTTAGATCTTAACCTTAAAGAACTAATTGTGAAAATATCCTTTCTGCATAGAGATTAGAATAAGAAATATATATGGAGTAACTAGAAGGATTCAAGGTTTGGGGCAAGGAGAATCTAGTTTGCAAGTTAAAGAAGAGCTTGTATAGCTAAAACAGGCCAAGATAGTGGTATCTAAAGTTTGAGTTATTTATGATAGGTAATGGTTATTTTCTTATGAACATTTTAAGAAGTTTACTGGTGGAAACTTCATTATTGTCATTTTGTATGTTGATGACATATTGATTGTGGGACGTTATGTTGGAATAATTTGAAAGTTAAAGGATGAATTATCCAAATCTTTTGACATGAAAGATTTGACCTTGTAAATAGACCTTAGATATGGAAATAACTTAGGATAAGAAAAATAGGAAACTGTGATAATCACAAGAGCAGTATATTAATTGTATATTAAAAAAGTTCAATATGATGCATCTCAAACCAATTAACATGCCATTAGAATCTCACTTTAAGTTGAGTAAGTGTGTCTACCCTTTAACTGAAAAGAAGAAAGATAGTATGTCTTCTATTCTATACTCATCTACTATTTGATATATGCAATGGTGTGTATAAGATCAGATACCACACAGGCTATTGGGTTGGTGAGTAGGTAATTGTTCAATTCGGGGAAGTTCATTGGGAAGCAGTGAAATGTATCTTAAGATACTTACAGAGCACTTCTAAATGGAGTTTATGTTTTAGCGATGTGGAGCCAATTCTAGTGGGTTATACAAATGCGAACACGGCTAGAGATCTCGATAACAGGAAGTCCATTTAAAGCTACTTATTTAAATTTACACGATGAGCCATTTTTTGAAAATCCAAACTATGAAAGTGTAGCTTTATCCACAATTAAAGCAGAGTATGTACCTACTATAGAAGCAAGTAAGGAGATGCTTTGGTTGAAATGGTTCCTTCAAGAATTAGATGCCAACCAAGATGAGTATGTAATATTTTATGATAATCAAAGTGCTAAAGATTTAAGTAAGAATACTATGTACCATTCTAGGACTAAGCATATCGATGTTAGGTATCATTGGTTGATATATGTAATTGAGGAATAATGATTACAATAAAAGAAAATTCACACAAATAAGAACAATGCTAATATTTTAAGAAAAATGGTTCCCTCACTGGGATGACTCTTAATCAGTCATTGGAGTGATTTGCGTCTCCTCCAAAAATGGGTTAGATAGGAAGATTATTGAGGGTCCAACCCTATTTGAAGCTAAACGTGATTTTTAGTGATCTTAGATACCTTCGTAGCTCATAGGAATGGTGAACGAGCGAAATTGAGAGAAAAAACCAACAATTTAAAACCATGTTTGTGAGACACAACCGTGTTGAGTAAACACATCTATGTCCTTACTTTAGACAACCGTGTCTAAAGGTCATGTAAGTAACTATGACTATATACAAGATGGATGATGACTGAAATAGTCGTGTAAGATCAGACACACATATGTCCCTATCAAATAGTACTGTGTGTGTAGAATGCGCAAGTCATTATAAAGGTGTACAGGTGAATGGTAAGAGTAAAAAACATACATGATCTTGTGAAGCCAAACACACTTGTGTCCCTAGTATACACGACTATGTGACTGATTAAAACTATGTACAACTTTAAATGTTGAACTATTAGGAGTAGTCTTATCTATTTTAATAAGGTTTGCACCTATCTCGTGTTTATGGAACACAATGTCTTTGCTTCTAACAAATTTTTTCTTTTATAGGTCATAGATTTTGAAGCAAACTATTCATTACCATACTCGACAAATATGAAGAGAGAAATTTTTAAATCAAGTTTCAGTATCTACTCGTTGTTCACATGTTTAAACACCTTGCATTGAAGTACCCTTATAAAGGAGTCTTTCCCTATCTATATTCTATCTGAAATATTAAGACCCAAGGGAATTGATGGCATTCAATTGATCAAGTAAACGGCAGTTCTGACAGCTTTACCCTAAAACATCTTTGGCAGCTTATAAATTCTAAGCTTACACTGAACCTTCTTTATAATTGTTATGTTCATCCTCTCGGTAACATCATTGTGCTATGGAGTATTAGGTTCTGTCTTCTGGTCTGTTGTGTTAGGCATTGTGTAATAATTCTCAAACTCTTTAGGGGTGTATTCTCCTGCATTACAAATTCAAAGACACTTCAATTTTCTATTTGTTTCCCTTTTTACCATTACATGAAATTTCTAAATTGTTTCAAATACTTGACTCTTTACTCTCAACATATGGACCCAAGTTTTTGTGTGTGTAGCATCAACAATAAATGTAATAAAATATTTATTACCTCCTAATAACTCCTATTCAATAGGACCACAATCATTTGTGTAATAGCCAGTTTCCAAAACTTATTGAGGGTTAGAATGTTAAACTTTTGAGTTATATCATTTTAGAATTAATGAGGTGCATTTCATTCACACGCATAATATGAACATATATACACGCATGAATGTTGATTTAGAAAACATTGCAAAGATTGTATGTGCACTCAATTAACATATTCCGTGGGTATGAAAGGTTTAAAATAATGATGATTTGATTATGTATTGCTTATGTATTAAATTTTGGTTAGATGGATTATAATTATTAATTTGGAGTTAATTGTTACAATTGGGAAATTAATGAATTAAAATGTATAATTAGTCTAGGAAAAATGTCAAGTGGTAAAACAAATTGACACATGAAAATTTAGGATGACTAGGCCTATAAAATAAGTGATACATGGTAGTAGAATTTAATGACAAATGGCTTGGAGAATTGAGTGACAAATGACCTAGGATTTTGGTGACATTTGACAGCTTATATATGGATTGCATGCATATGTGACAAATGTCATTGTAAAATAATGACACCCAACACCTAATGGATTAAGCTAATGTGGAAATTGTTTCTCCTACTTTCTTTCTTGTTTTCCCTCTCACCACTGAAACACACACACACCCTCACATCTTCTGAAATTTTGCTTCAATTCTGTCCATTACCGCCTCAAAACCTTAGTCAAATTCTTCATAGAGATAGATATATTCTACTGTTGTCCTTTTATTACTGTCAAAATCATTCTACTTCCATTTATTCTTGGAATTGTGCTTGTATGCATGGAAGGCTAGGTTAACTTGATAATTGAGGAGGCAATTGAGCTGATCAAGTAAGTGAAAGACCAATCTCTTGTGATATATGTTAATAGAACTTAATGATAACTAAATTGTGGATGAATTGATTATGATATTGGTGTTAAATGTGTGTTGGGAAAATGATACATGAATGGTAGTTTCTGTTATGTTTAGCATGCATGAAAAATAATAGTTTATGAGTTATTAAATGAATGATTTTGACTTGGAAATTGAGATAAAATTGATGAGGAATTGAGGTATAATTAAGGTATAATTGAGGTATAATTAATAGACTGTTATCAAGTTGTTTTAAATTTGATATGAAAGAGTCTTCATTTGAATATGAAAAAAATTGGGGATGTTAGTGTTGGGTGAGGCCATGTATACATACATGAGAATGCAGCAGAAGTGTCAGAATCTAAATTCCAACACCATGATAACCCCAAAAAGCCAGAATCACACATGCATGCATAAGATTGTTAAAAACATGAAAATTTAAACAATTGTACCTTTAAATTTCTCCTCCTTTCTTGACTCTTTTCCTTATTTGGGTTGTTGCAAACTCCAAACCCTTCCTTGATCACCCAAGAACACGTAAAGATGAAGAAGAACAATATGTAAGGGTGTCAGAAAACCAAACATAATGAGTTTAAGTAGATGTTCAAATGAGGAGATAGATCAAAATTATCTTGCATGTGACTAGATTTATGCAACAATTGCATAAATTACATGAAGAAAAATCAAAACCTTTTCTCTCCATATAGATCAGAATTATCTTGCATGCAACTAGATTTATGCAACAATTACTTGAAGATAAATCAAAACCTCTCCTCTCTACCTCTAGAACTCTTCTAGAGCCTTTTCTCTCTCATTTAAGTGTGTAAGAACTAGTAAAAACCCTTCTGTACATAAGTGAAGAAATCACTTATGTATCAATTGTCGAGGCTTCGAAGCCATGATCGTGGCCTACTTAAAAACTAGCCTTGCTTTTGATCACGATTGTGAGCCTACTAAAAACTAGCCATACATATTATGTTTTTCATCCGATCTTTTATGAGTATGCTCCTTAGGTTCTCGGTTATTTTAGGCACTTGAATTAACTCTTAATTCTAGCAAATCATGAAGGATTTCATGATGCTAATTTACCTGAATATAAGTGGATTAACACAAGAACTCTTCAATAGTTAATTATCCAACTTACAAACATTTCCATAGACAATTATCATGCAATTCATCCTTTCACCATACTATACCCTACTTGGTTTGAAGTATGGGCTAAGTGTCAACTCCCACTAGACTGACTATGTCACATCTTATAGTGCCCCTTACCTCAGGATACACATCGAGATGACCGGAGGTCATTATGGTACATATCCTATGATAAGGGCAGGCTACCATTGATCATTACATTCACTTCACTTGGCATCATATCATTATCCACTTACAAAGCATCATAAGGAAATCACAATAATTTAAAATAAACTTTTTCCTCTTTTCATTTCATAAATACTGAATGTACATACATTGTAGGTTTAAAAACTCTATACATTTACATCATCTAACATAACCCAAAAAGTGCTACATGTAAGAGGAAAACCACAAAAAGTCTATCTAATCTTTCCAATCCTAGCTAACTGACCTTTGAACCATTTCTTCTATGCCAAAAGTACAAGAATGACTCACATTGTAGGGTCTCTTAATAACTAACATTGTCTCTCAGTCCTAAAATGTCAATGTGCAATTTTAGATGAGTCTTGTGAACTCAGATGAGGTAACCATCATCGATGGTTCACTCAATTCATGCAACACATCAATACACATAACATATAAGTCACACGTTGCATCTTTGCATATAGCATCATATATCACTTTCAGCATAATCACATCGAAGATGTCATTCATACAAAATACACATATCAATTATACACACGTATTACACATGTATATTCAATGCTCATGAGATTTACTTTGATTTATTATTGTCGTTGTGACCGAGTGCCTTTCTTACTAGCCCATATTCCTTAGTGGATACCGAGCTGTATCGAATAATGTCCCATATTCCTTAGTGGATACTGGGTATATTCACAACTGAGCCTGAGGCTCTAATCACAGTCTGAGCTTTAAGCTCGTTTTCGGTGGCTACTCAAGTCACAACTCTCATTATCTGGTCATGCAATCATGTATAGAATGCATCTCTCATAATCAGTCAATCATGTCAAGAAGCATTTAGTTCTTCACATTCACATACAAGTAGCACTTCAATATCACATTCATTTCTTAGAATCATCAGACCTTCATTGTCTGAAATCAACACAATCAGATCACATTCATTTAATAATTCAAACATAATATAAAACAAACAATTAATTGAGTGAGACCGTCTAGGATACTCACAGATTGCTTCCGAAGCTATTGCCTCGAAGTTCCAGTAACGTCTGGATGTTGACGTTCCAAATGCTCCTCTATAATAAACAATATACACATATCACACTCTAGCACAATTATAAGTATTTATTTATGCACATTTATGAATATGAAATATGTACAATGCATGTTCATGACAATCCCGGGTATCTTTCCATTATTCTCATCACATAATCATCATAAATCAAAACACATCTAAGTATAATTTGAAGATACTTACTTCTATGAAATTGTTCCTCTATCTCTTAATTTTCTAATAACACCAAGATCATTTGATTCGGTTCAGTATATCAAAAGTTATACTCCAAATAATTTCGGACTATTCTTAAACTATAACAGTGCCCTGCACTCAACTTCAGTCCAAAATTTGAAATTCTTAGAGACAGAATTAAAAAATTCTACTTTTTCATAAAAATTGTATCCTTATGTCTCTAGTTTACTAAAAACTAAGAATCACTCCATTCGGATAACTACATAACAAGTTATGATCAAAATACCGAAGCATATATAAGTTGTGCAGAAAAGTTGGCCGCGGCGAAGACAGGAGTTGGCCGCGACGAACTTTTGCCGAGAGGAATCCTCATAAAATCTTGCAAGTTGCCCATTGAGAACTTTTCCCCAGAGAAATTGTGCAAGTTGGCCGCGACGAACTTTAACAGAAAGCAGTAAACAGAACTCATTTTCCAGCTTTTCCAACTCTATTTTTCAGGTCAGTTTGGTATGACCATTATGAGCTAGAAAATGAGGTTTTTTGGAAATAACTTATTCTAACAAATTATTTATATATGTCTTAAGGTTTTAAAGAACCTAGGTTCATATAATTTGGTTCAGTATTCGGAACGTTATACCCAGTTTACTATACACTGTTCAAAAACCGAGACAACACCCAATACTTAACTTCAAACCAAAATTCTAGACTCTTTGGGACATAATCAAAATTAGATATCTTCACAAGAATTGTAGCCATATGTGTCTAGTTTACTATAAATTGACAATAATCCCATTTGAATATCTGTAACTCAAGATATCTCTAAAATACAGATGCATGTTCAGTAGAAACACTACATCTAGCATATTTCCAACACTCCTCATCATCAATTTCATCCTAATTCATCTCTTTTGCTTAGTCTATCATTTCTAACTTATATCCAGATCATTTCCTCTTCATTTATACCCAAATTACAGTTCAATATCATCTATACACAATTAAAAATCCATGCTTGATCATATACACCAAAAATCAAACATATCATATACACATTCATCATAACGACCTTTCTATCTCAAAAATCATCTTAACAACAACTACTTATCAATTATCAATAAATCATCACAATTACAACACCATTTTTTTTGTGATCATGATAGCTCTAACCCATCATCAATACAAAACAAGGAAAAAGCTCATTCATTCATTCATTCATCACATTTTCATACACTTTCATACACCATTTACACTAACCCATGATATTTAAACCATAACTTACTTGATTTCTCTTCAAATTCTTCAAGAACACCAAGAGCCCTAGCTCCCTAACTTCATACTATCTTCATGGAGGTTAGAAGGATTTAAGTTTTTCTTGGCTCTAATGAAAGCTCTTCTCTTCCTCTAACTTTTTCTCTTCTTGAACCACCTCAAAATCTCTCTCAAAAGCTAAGAAATGATGAAACCCTAGCTCAAACTCTCTTCTTTTCTCTCAAACCACCGAAACTCTCTTCTCCTCTCTTCTATTTTCGTTTTTCTCTCTTCTCAATTCACATTTTGCTTTGTTCTTCCACTTATAACCTTAATGAATATAAAATACCCATTTTGCCCTTCCTTATATGCCTTGTATCTTTTATCCTTAAGTGATCTCCCAAAAATGCCCTTCATGCAATCTTACTACCTTAACACTTTAATTCAATTAACCTATGTCAAAAAAATCTTACTAACATTAACATAATAATTAACTTCACAAAATCAAATTCACAGTTCAATTATAAATCAATTATACCCGGAATGTCTATGAATGCATGCACAATTATTTTCATGTGCAAAAATTCAATATTCATGAATATGAGTATATCATATAATACATGAGCATGAAAAATGTATTTCTAAGCTCTCATAAATCACTCATATTTACTATTCTAACCTCACGAAGATAATGGGATGTTACAACTCTCTCGTCCTTAAAAAAAATTTCATCCTCGAAATTCTTACCTGTTTGCTCGAACAGGTGGGGATATTGTCTCCTTATATACTCCTCCGTTTCCCAAGTTGCTTCCTCTGTTGAGTGATTCCTCTAAAGGATTTTCACCAATGGAATGACTCGGTTCCTCAACTGCTTGATCTGAGATCCTACTATCTTGATCGGCTCCTCAACATAGCTTAAATTACTAGCAACCTCAATTTCTTGGGCTGGTATCACATGTGTCGGATCCGCTCGGTATCTTTGGAGCATACTCACATGAAATACATTATACAATTGGGACATCTCATTCGGTAAAGCTAACTTGTAGGCCAAAGGTCCTATCCTCTTAATGATCTCATAGGGACCAATGTACCTAGGGCTCAACTTGCCCTTTTTACTGAATCTCAAAACTCCTCTCCAAGGTGACACTATCAGAAATACTCTGTCTCCCACATTGTATTCCATGTCCCTTCGTTGTTGATCCACATAACTTTTCTGTCTATCTTGAGCCGCTTTAATTAGGCTTCGGACCAACTTCACCATGTCTACTGTATCTTGTATCAACTCTGAGCCTTCAACCATTCTCAAGCTCTCTTCATCCTAATATAGTGGTGATTGACATTTTCTACCATACAGTGCCTCATACGGTGCCATCCCGATACTATTGTGATAGTGGTTGTTGTAGGCAAACTCTATCAGTGCTATATATTGATCCCAAGCTCCATGAAACTCCAATACACAAGCTCTGAGCATATCCTCAACATTCTTTATTGTCCTCTCATTTTGTCCATCTGTTTGAGGATGAAATGTTGTATTGAAGTTCAACTTAGTACCTATAGCAGATTGCAAGCTCTTACAGAATCTCGAAGTAAATTTGGGATCTCTGTCTGATACAATAGACACTGGAATCTCATATAGTCTCACCATCTCATTCACATATCTCCAAGCCAACTGATCAAGTGAATTATTTTCTCTCACTAGTAAGAAGTGGGCCGACTTAGTCAACCGGTCTACTATCACCTATATAACATCATTCTGCCTCAGAGTCTTAGGCAGTCCCATGATGAAGTCCATAGTAATCCGTTCCTATTTCTACTCCGAAATTGGCAACAAATTTAGCTTCCCTATTGGAGCCTGATGCTCAGCCTTAACCTGCTAGTATATCATACACTTAGAAACATACTCTGCCACCTGCTTCTTCATTCTAGGCCACCATAAATGCTGCTTCAGTGTGTTATACATCTTGGTAGTACCAGGATGCATAGCATAGTCGGCCATATGAGCTTCCTCAAGTATCTCTTTCCTCAGATCATCCACATTAGGCACACACAGCCTCTGCTTCAACTACAAAGTCTCATCCCTTAACTCAAATTCAGAATCTAGATTCGTCTTTACCTTTTCCATAAGCTTCACCATATTGGGATCTTTCCCTTAAACTTTTCATATTCTATCATGCAACATTGGTTTCAGCTTTAATGTAGCAATCAATGCCTCATTTTGCCCTAAATTCAACTCCACATTCAGAGCTCTCAAATAAATCAAATTAGGCAGCCTCGATAACTGAATCTTAGCTGCACTGATGTTAGACTTCCTGCTCAAAGTATCTGCCACCACATTAGCTTTCTCCGGGTGGTACTCAATAGTGCAATCATAATCTTTCAATAATTCAATCCATTTTCTCTGTCTCAAGTTCAACTGCCTCTGACTCAGCAGTTATCTCAAACTCTTATGATCTGTGTATATCTGGAAAGTCTCTCTATACAAATAATGTCTCCAAATCTTTAGAGCAAAGACAACTGCAGCTAGCTCCAAATCATGACTGGAAAATTAATATCATGAAGCCTTAATTGTCTTGATGCGTAGGAGATCATCTTGCCATGCTGCATCAATACACAACCCAATCTTTGATGCGACGCATCACTGTACACCACATATCCTCCAGTCCCCGATGAAGTAGTCAATACCAGTGCAGTAGTCAACCGACATTTCAACTCCTCCAAGCTTTTTTGACACTCCTCATTCCATTTGAACACTATATTCTTCCTTAGAAGCTTTGTCAGAGGGGCCGAGATCAGAGAAACCTCTTGACAAACCTCCAATAATATCCAGCCAATCCTAGGAAGCTTCGAATTTCAGACACATTTCTTGGAGATTCCCAATTCATCACTGCCTTAATCTTCTTTGGATCCACCTGTATGCCATCTCTAATCACTATATGTCCCAAAAACACAATCTTATCCAGCCAAAATTCACACTTACTGAATTTGGCATACAACTGCTTTTTCCTCATAATCTGTAAAATAACTCTCAGATGCTCAGCATGTTCCTTTCTGCTCTTCAAATATACCAAGATATCATCAATAAACACAATCAAAAATTGATCCAGGTAGGGATGAAACATCTTATTCATCAAGGTCATAAAAGCTGCCGGGGCGTTAGTCAGCCCAAACGGCATCAACTATCTTCAACTGATAGTACCCTGATCTCAAATCCAGTTTAGTGAATACCTGAACTCCTTGTAGGTGATCAAGCAAATCATCAATTCTAGGCAGCGGATACTTGCTCTTCACTGTCACCCGATTCAGCTGCCTATAGTCAATTCATAACCTCAAAGTCCTATCCTTTTTCTTCATAAACAGCACTGGAGCTCTCCAAGACGAAACACTGGGTCTAATAAAACCCTTTTCTAGCAACTCTTGTAACTGAGCTTTCAACTCCTTCAACTCCATATGTGCCATCCTATATGGAGGAATAGATATAGGAGCAGCACCTGAAATTAGATTAATCGTGAACTCCATTTTCCGATCTGGTGGTAAACCAGGTAGTTCATCAGGAAACACATTTAGGAATTTCCTAATCACGTGAATGTCCTGTACACTCTGCTCTGCTCTAGTATCAATGATGTGGGCCAGATAGGCCTCACATCCTCCCTGCATCAATCTCAGTGCACTTATGTAAGATATCATCCTAATTGACACCGCTTGACTAATTCCTCTGAATACTGCTCTCGGTTGACCATGAGATTCCAGTACTACCTCCTTGGTATAGTAGTTCAGGATGGCCCTATGAGTGGTGAGCCAATCCATGCCTAGGATAATGTCTATCTCTCTCAACTGTAATATAATCAAGTATGCCTCCAACTCTGCTTGATCGATCCTAATCAATCACCCCTTGCAGACTTCTCCTGTGATAGTAGTAATACTTAGAGGTGTACTCACCTCTAACCCATACTGTAACATCTCTCTAGTATAATGCATCCTACATGCCAGATGCCGTGTGATAAAGGAGTATGTGGATCCTAGATCTAGCAGTGCAAATGCCTCAAATTCATAAATAAGAAGTGCACTTGCCACAACATCTGGTGAGTCTTGAGCCTCCTGCCTAGTCATAGCATAGTCCCTGGCCTAGGACTGCGATCGGCTACCCCACCCCTCAATCCTCATAAAAGAACTTCCATAGCTCACTCTGCCTCTACCTCGGCCTCTTTATCCAGATCCACTACCTCTGCTTTGCTGGACTGTACACTTCCGAATCGCCCACTCACACCAAACTGAGCTCCCAAAGTAGTAGGACAATCCTTGATCTGGTGGTCAAAGGAGCCAAATTTGAGGCAAGTTCCAGTTACCCTCCAACACTCACTACCATGCCTCCTCTCACAATGCTCACATATTGGAAACTGATTCTGTACTACACCCCTTCCACTGCCAGTCTGTGAAGATCTACCCCTCTGCCCAAATCCTGATTGCCTGAATCCACCTAGTAGTCTGAATGCTCTGTTCTGGCACTTACTGAATCTTTCGCCAAAACTACCTTGACTTTTTCTAGGCCTCTTCCCTCTAGACCCTTGCCTAGTCTCTGCTTGTCTCTCTCTCAGTAGTTGCTCAATTCTAATTGAAGCAGCTTTCAACTTAGTGAAAGTACCCAAATCTGAAAGCGCCAACCTTGTTCTGATCTCCGTCTTGAGTCCATCCTCAAACCTCCTACACTTGTGTTCTTCTGTAGGGATCAAAGCAGTAGTTAAACGAATCTCATATTCAGCTACTGACGTCCTACCCTGCTTCAATTCCAAGAACTCCTTCATCTTCATGTTCAAATAGATCTTGGGCACGTAATGTAACACCCCAACTTCCGCCGGACCCGAACCCGATATCGATAGTGATACCCGGATCCGTGCCCCACGAAGGTGG
>JANQBM010006720.1:0-12761 GCA_025594535.1 Erythroxylum domingense | reverse complement strand
AAATTAGTGGTAATCCTGATTCCTGTTGATATATAGAAGGGACTGAAAAGGTATATTTTTCTATTAGGATATTATTATAATAACTTACATACCAAATAAATTTAAAACTTCCATCATCTATTCTTATTTGTAATGGTTTTTCTAGTTTTTTTCCATTTTGATAGTAATTGTTTTGAAGCAATACAAATAGTTTCTCCTATATCTATATATGCATTTACTTTTTTATTCTGAATTATAACTTAAATAAATGTTGTATTAGGATTCAATTGACGATTCTGATTCTGATTTACTTTTTGTATGAGATTCATAATGATATATAGAAGAAATGGTTGAATCGGAATTATAATTTGATTCTATAAGTTCTAAATTGGCTTGATATGCTGAATTTAAGATATGAAGTTTGTTTTGTTATTTTTCTTGAAGGTTTTTTCGTTTTGGACAAGTATTTGCATAGTGTCCTTCTTCTTTACATAACCAACATTTACAAGATTTTTTATTTTGTGGGCAATCCTTCCTTTTAGGTTTAAATTGTCTATATTTATATCTTCTAAATTGTTTTTTTATAAGGGATATAAACGGGGGGTGTCTTCGGCTTGAATAAATGTTGTATTAGGATTCAATTGACGATTCTGATTCTGATTTACTTTCTGTATGAGATTTATAATGATATATAGAAGAAATGGTTGAATCGGAATTATAATCTGATTCTATAAGTTCTAAATTGGCTTGATATTCTGAATTTAAGATATGAAGTTTGTTTTGATATTTTTCTTGAGGGTTTTTTCGTTTTGGACAAGTATTTGCATAGTGTCCTTCTTCTTTACATAACCAACATTTACAAGATTTTTTCTTTTATGGGCAATCCTTCCTTTTAGGTTTAAATTGTCTATATTTATATCTTCTAAATTGTTTTTTATAAGGGATATATGGTCTTTTTCGATAATAATGACGAGGATATTGTTTCCATTTATAAGACTTATATGGTCTATAGGATTTTTTCTTTTTCTTAGATGAAGATTTTTCGCATCCATATTATTATGGTACTTCTGCAAAATTTGAACAACAAGGTTGAATATCTTTATATCTTAATTGTCTTTGTAATTTTGATGCAAAACATTGTTCGGCTAAAATTTCTTGGGTAACTAATATAGCTCCTCCTAAATTATAAGCTATTGCTTTAATGGCTTGTTTTTCTTGAAATATGGTTTCTACTTTTTGATTCATAGGTTAAGGTAATTTTTGAATAAAGATTTGAATATATGTTTCTTGTTCGGGTCTAGTTAATTTATAATAATATTTTTTAAATTCACATATATATTTATCTAGATGACAGATATTACAGATTCACATATAATTTAAATGCTATAAGGCTTTTATTCTTTCATTCTCTGATACCACTTTGCTAACGAAAACACGTGTTAGGGTTAGGGTGAAACCAAATCTTATAAACCCACCACGTTTCCGCAGAAGCCCACGCTTCTGAGGGAGAACTACTAACCCCAGTACTGTTGGAACGCAGAACATGTTGACTGCGATTCGAACACAAGACGTGGGAGTCACCTGTAAGCTCTGACACTATTTTGCTAACCAAAACTCGATTTGAGGTTAACGATCCCAAATCTACTTATACCCACCACGCTTCTACTACCTTTAAGCCAATCCCTTATCAAAACGTATATTCCAATGCTGGGATTCGAACTAGGCACGTCATGGATATAAGTTAGCTCTGATACCATTTTGCTTAATTGATGTAATAGGTGTCTGAGCTATATAAAATTGATTTTATTGAATAATATGATCATAATGAGTGTTTCTACAGTAAGTAATAGTAATTAATTCTTTTAAATACTGCTTTTGTTCAAAATAGGTTCGCTTAAGAAAGAAAAAGATCTATATGTGATGAGTTAGATTAATTATATGTGATGAAATAAACTACTTTCTTCCAGTTTCCTAACTTTCTCTCCTCTAAGCTATCAGCCTAAGAGTTTGGCGTTTAAGCGTTCCCGGAGAAAGAGGTATGTGCAACTCACCACGTTTCTACGGAAGCCTATGCTTCTGAGGAGAACTACCAACTCCAGTACTGTAGGAACGCAGAATGGTTTTTACTGTGATTCGAACACAAGACGTGGGAGTCACCTATAAGCTCTGATACCACTTTGCTAACGAAAACATGTGTTAGGGTTAGGGCGAAACCAAATCTTATAAGCCTTTCTATTCATAATTCTTATTATTTGATCATTTAGATTATTCATTTGTTCATCTACTATATCCATTCGTATAGGAGAATTAATTCCTTCTTGGAATGTGGATTTTAACAGAATTTGAATTGTAGAAAGATGAATATAACCAATTTTGAGACGTTTTTCTAGAGAGACTTTTTGTAATTATCTACTTATTTGTTCTTGATCAATTAGGTTAATTTTTATATGTCCATTACATTGATCAATTCATATAGGGGTTTCATGTACGATTTTACCAAAATAAATAATATTGTTATCATTGATTATATTTTGAAATAAAGAGTGTTGAATATCTTGACCAGATTTTAAATTTAGTTTTGTTTTAGCAATTTGTTTTTGTTTATCATTGGATAATAGTGTATTTATATGAAATGTTCCTAAAGACTCAGTTAATTGAAAATTCTCAACATCTAAAATAGTTGAATCTTATTTTTGGCTAGGTAATTCAGCTAGATTTTTATCTATTATTTCAGTCATGATATCTAGCACTAATTTTATGATTAGTTAATGTTTGTTCTAAATAGCTTACTTCGTTTGTATAAAATGTATATATTTGTTGAGCTAATTCTAATTTTTCTTTTATTGGTTGCAGGGCTTGCAGATTTGATATGACAAATTGAAGATAATTATAAGGGTTTTCAAAGTGTTTAAATTCATTATAATATTTAGTTTGTAATTGTTCAGTAAAGTGAATTTGTTTGACTAATTGCTTACAAATAATACAATTAGATCTTGTCATTAATATAATCTCTAAGGTCTAAATTGAACTATAATTTGTATTGATTAAGATAAATTTTGATAATCTATATTAGGATAAAAGATTTTATCGAAGAGATATTGTCTAAGTATAGGTAGAAATCTATAAATTTTTATCTTTTCCAATAGATCAAATAAATCAGTTATATTTAAATAGATAGAACTAATAAGTAACATGAATAAACATGGTTGAATATACAATAAAGTAAGAAAAGTAAGTGCAAAAGATAGAATAAACATAATGAAAATAAGTAGAATGATCATGGCAAATTTAATCTAATCTATAAGGTAGTTTATTTTGTTTAAAAATTCTTTTTTATTTTGTCTATTATTGTGTCTGATATGCTTAAGAAATAGAATCATTTGAGTTGCTTCAATTTCTAATTGGGTATTTTTATTTAACTTAGCCTGTTCGAGATATCCTTTATAGGTTTCTATCCATGTGTTCTGATTTTCTTCTATTTCAGAACAATGTTGGATTAAATGTTTGAGTAATGCTTTGGTTTCAAAATAAGTCATCAATAATAAAGAGAGAAAAGAAAAACATATGTTTATTAAGAAAAACAGATGTTTATTATTGAACGATAAGTACAATATTTAATCTATCAAACACTTTATTTGCTGAATATAATGTTTTCTAAGTTCTTTATTAATGTCCTTGAGTTTATTGCTATACTGAATCATTTTAGCTGTATCAAGCATTTGTGCATATCTTCTAGCATCTCTGTAACTATGAGCTTCTTTATTGTAAGCATGATATCTGATGAGACGATGATTTAATTCGGTTTCTCTATCATATGTTTCCTTGATTAAAGTCTTTAATGTTTGTTTGGTTTCGAAGTAACCCATAATCTGAAAGATGAGAACTTGAAATTAACGATTGTAAAGAAACTGAATTACTAATGATTGCTAAAATAATGAATAAACTGATTTTATAGTGTAAATAGTGTAAGTAAACATATTGATGAAATAAGCTGCAATTCATACCTCTTTAGTTTCCTTGAAGAGCCAATTCCAGGCAGAAGAGAGGATTTAGAGAGAGATGATAAGAAGAGAGTTTTTATTTCATACCTCTGGAGGCAAATGCCTCGTTACATTACATAGGAGAGAAAAGAAGAAAGGGCAAAAACAAATGGCCGACAGTAGTACAAAGAAAAAAGAATCTATTTGACATAAAGAAAAAGCTAAAGTAAGATAAGACTAAAAGTGAAAAAGAAAGATTCCTGACAACTAATGACAGGACTACTTTAATAATTTACATCACTATTTTTGGTTGTAAGAACGACCTTTGTCCATGCTAACTACATCTTGTGATTTAGTCTTTAATAATTGCGTCAAGAGAAGTAGTGTCGTCTTGTTCTTTTGTAGTTGAGGGGCAATATTTGCATTTATGTTGAAGATGTCCTTGTAGTTGCTGACAGATTGCATATTTCCATGTAGGGGAAAGATCTTAAAAGATTCCTTTCATAGTTGAAAAGGGGAGTAAAAATTGTTTGATGATCTGTAGTGCATCTGACGTAATTGCTGTTTTATAATTTGAAATCATGACTTGATTCAATCCCTTGTAGTTAACTGTAATGGTTGATTCCTCATTGATTCTGGCTCCTTGGATAAATACACCTTCAAGACATTGGAGGTTGAATTGATTAATGAGTTCCTAGTCAAATGTATGCTGAGGTAGATCATCGATTGGTGGTTAAATACCATTGCTAATTCCAATTGTTAGAAAAGCAATTTGAGATAATTTGATTTCTGCATCTTTGATTGTATCCTATTCTTTGAAAATATGATAGCTGCTAAAGATTTTGATGAATATTTCCCTTTTTTTTACAAAACGATCCTTATAATTCTTAACGACTTAAATAAATCCAGTGGGAAATTCGGAGAGTAGGTGCAAATTATATATAAAATATAGACATAGAAAAATATAGTAGCTACTTGTGTATATATAATGAATAAAGGTTTGGTGCTTACGTCTTTATATACATGAAATAAGTACGGTGACCATGTATGTGTTTATATACACATACACATACATGTTTACCAAACTCTTTATGTGTGGCAATATGTGTATATATAGAAAAAAATTTTGATTACAATGTGTGTGTATATATTGGATAAAGGCTTGATGGACAAATATGTATATATATATATAAACTTTTATAGCCATTGCCATGTATGTATATATATAGGAGTTTAGTAGTCATTTGGGTGTGTATATATAAGAAAGAATTTTGGTTGTCATGTATGTATGCGTATATATATATGGGGGAAAAGTTTGGTGGCCATTCTAGTGTATATATATATATATATATAGGAAAAAAATTCGTTACAATATATGTATATATATGGAATAAAAATTCAATGGCCATGTGTGTGTATTTACGCAAAAAACATTTTGTGGCCATATGTAAAAACTATTTTATCTATAAGGAAAAGGGTTTATGGGAGAAATGAGACATGCTTTATCTATAAGAAAAAATTTTGATGGCTATATGTGATGATCCGAATATTTGTTAAATTACTCATAATAGACCAATAATGAGAAAAACTTATAAAAGTATAAGTTGAGCATAAGAAAATTTAAGTTCATTTATCTCTTAAACTCTTTTCCTTATAGGTTGCTATCCACTCTCAACTTCCGACACTCATACTTTCACCATCTGACCACCATTTCCTGTGATCTAGGACTTTACGGAAAGCTCTCAGAACTTTCTATGAAACTCCTAAATTTGTTCCATAAAAAACAACCCAAATTTGGAGGAATCATGATTGGAAATTTTAGTTCATTTAGGTAAGTCATTGATCTCCTATTTTTAGTTATTTTTGGGCAAAATTAACACCACCATCGTGTCTAATGGCCCTTAAAAAGTAAGAAAGGAGGGAAACCCGACACCAACCGACCCATTTTACTATTGAACAATCGGGTTCTCACACGAGAACTCTCTTCGTATAAATTACTGATTTGATTGTTGTGTGATCTATTAGATTGTTTAACTCTCATTACCAATCTAATCATTTTGCTACTAGTTCACTCTCTCGATTTATTATCTAAGCATGCAAATATGACAAACAATCACAATACCCAATACATTAACATCAAAAGCAATCACATTAACATTGATTCAAAAAAAAATCCCTAAAAGAGTTTAGAACATCCTTAAACACAAACTCATCATCATCATATCCATTTATATATCAAATGAAAGAAATAACAAGATGAAATAAAGAAGTTCACTTGGAATGGATTTGGAGTGGCAAAAATAGCAGCACAAATCCTTCTTCTTCTCTCCTCTTCTCTCTCTTCTTTGGTTCTTTCCAAATGTAGCAAATGAAGGCTCTCCTTTTTTGGGGTTTCTTTCTGTTGTTTTTATAGTCTTTTTCCATTTAGGGTAAAAACTAGATTAAACTCAATCCCAAATGTTAGAAATAAACCTTGAAAAGTTGAGTTCAGAATTAGTCCCAGCATGTATTATTACACCTGTCATGATCGTGACACTTAAGATTAAACTTCTGCCATGATCTTGACCTAATATATTTGCTTTTGTCATAATCATGACTGGAATGTCACGGTCGTGCCCCTTTAGTCTTCCTCCAAGCTTTCTCCAAAACTTATCCAATCTTTTTTACTTGATCTCAAACACTAATAAACACATCAAAACATCTCAAACACACAAAATTAAAGCCCGATAAGATGCTCTTAACTAGGAAAATGTTTGGCGGCAATGTGTGTACATTCAAATAAGAAAATATTTTTATAGTTGTTTTTGTATAAACATATGGGAAAAAAGTTTGGTGGCCATAAGTGTTCATGCATATAGGAAAAAAGTTGGATAGCCATGTGGTTATACATATATTAGAAAGAAGTTTAATTGCTACATTTGTGTTTATATTTTGGAAAACATTTTGGTGGCCATGTGTGTGTGTGTGTGTGAAATTTTTATGTGGCCATGTTTGAATATATAAAGGAATTTTTTTATGGTCATTTGTGTATATATATAAAGGAAGAAGAAATTGATAGCCATATGTGTATATATATATTTAAAAAAGTTTGGTAACCATTTCTTTATATATGGGGAAAAAATTATTAGTCTTATATGTAAATATATAGGAAAAATTTTGGTTTATATATGTGCATATACATAATAAAAAAATATACTGGCTATATGTGACAAGCCCCTATCCTGTAATGACTAGGCAACTTACCCGGCACTCCATGATGGCTCTCCAGTTGATATCCAAGTTGACTGGAAAGTTCTCATAAAGCTAAGCCTACTACCCTTGTTAAAAGCTTCAATTCACAATAAGAAATGTAAACATTGGAGATTTTTATTTCAGTTTATTAAAATTTTCAGCAGCATAACGGCTATATTTTGACATTCTAAAAATTTCAAAGTCCCTGTAAAAGTTTAAAACACTTTTATTATTACATCAATTTCTCAACTCCAAATTGTTGACTCAAATCCACTTACAATTAGTATCAAATAGTTACATCAATAAACTTTGAAAAGCTAAAACAAAATCATGCATTCTATTTAAAAAACCTTTATACACATCCATTCTTTACACAAATGTACATTCCAAAACATGTTCAAGGATATGCAACTGTGCTAAAAAATATGTATAAGGCAAAATAAAAATGCCTACACAACAACACTTGATGAAGTTGACTACTCGCGAGGTGGAGTCCCTACTACTGAAGCCCCTAAGTTTGCACTTGGGACGTTTTATTTAAAAACGAAAAATAAAGGGTGAGCTAAACAAGCTCAGTGAGTATTATTGGTTTCTAATAAAAACATTTATACAAATAATAACCTCCATAAAAGAAAACAATTTCTTTTCTTTTCAAGTAATAACCAATGTTCTTACAAAACACATTCTTTTCTGTTCATAAGATCAATGCTTATGTAAAATAAAACATATATATTTTTTAAGATCAAGTTCCAGTTTTCTTGTAAAGTATACAATGATGACAATCAATACTTTCATGAACTTTCTTTTTAAAGCATAGCCTATCACTAATTTTCTTTCTATATGGTACCCTTAGGTGTAAGACCACAAAGTTGGCTTTGCATCGCTTACCCGTGCTTGGTTAACCTCTATATATCAATTGTTATGAAGCTAGTTCTGCATCACTTACCCATAATGATGCTAGCATTACATATAAACCAGTGGTTACGAAGCTGGTTTTGCATCGCTTACCCATAACAGTGCTAGCATAATATATACTCCACACGTACAGAAGGCGACTCACAAGACATGCTGATAGACATAACACCACCCATGTTAGCGACAGATGCCCCCTAAACACTGCCATGCACATTAGGACTACCCTGATCGATATAATCGTATGTATAAAGACCTAACGACGTACCATAGGCTAAACCACAATTAATACATGAGCGCACCTCATTTTAATACCAATTCAAAACATATTCAAAAATCATTTCTATGCCAATTCAAGCATTTGTACATCTCATTAGTTCCCAAGTGCATCCAAAACTCAGTTCAATGCTAAATCAAAGCATATGTAAACCTCATGAAGATTAATTTTTAAATTTAAGTAGTAGCACCAATAGAATTATTTATAAACATAATTTTCATAGTAAGGTAGAAACCATCTTAAAAAATCAATTTAAATACACTCACTATTTGTCATTTATTTTTAACCACCCTCATGTATTCGATGCTTTTCCTTTATTAGTCCCGAGTCTAGAGTGATAAGAAAGCTTTATTATCTTACTCAGCTATGAGGGAGACCTATGAAGGGTTCCTAAAACCTGCCAAGTACATCCATAACTTAACACCTTATTTTACAAATTTTATAACAAAGGGCTTAGCCAAAATCTTAACATTTAGTAAGATTAAAATTCTATTTTCTTTTCATTCAACCATTAAACAACCAGTGAACAATGTCCATGATTTATGCAAGCTATCTTCTTTCTATTTAAATAATGTACATAGTATATACATTCTGTTTTCCTTACAATGAACCATTGAACTATCTATAACATACATGCTGCCATTGAATAACCATTAAGCCACATATATAGCATCTACATCTTTCCAATTAATGCCCATTGAATAACATACATAAGACATAGATATACATACTGCTTTCCTCTCCATTTACCACGATGTTTTTCTCTTCATTTAACCATACAATCAGCTCAAACATTAATGCAATTCACAAGGGAATTCATGTTTCCAACTTAAGCATTCACGTGACTAGCTAAAAAGGATGGACAAGAGTGATTTAGCATACCAAAATCAGGTGATAACGTGCTATCCATCTTTTCCCTGCATATAGTTGGCATTGGTGAAGGTGTTGTCTATGGTTGGAGGCTTCAACAACATGCAGAAATTATTTCCTAAAGGCAATAACTTGGAGATTTGTGAGTGAAGGGAGCAGCTGCAATTAATAACATCAATCCTGGTCCAAGGGATAAATGAAGCTTTAGTGGAATGAAGGTGGAGCAGCTCCTTCATCATTTTTGTATAAGCTACACGTTGTTGGAAGTTGTCTAACATATTATAAAGTTTAATTCCAACAAGTGTCCATTATTTAAAATCTCACCATCTTTGTTTAATTAAGCTATTTGCTCCTTACATCATCCAAGGCAATTCTTGTCCCCTAAATATAACAAATTGTTTTGATTTTTTCTCACCAAAATGACACATGTCCACACCATAAATTGGTCTCTTATGTAATGAATTTTATGTCCCTCACATCTGCTCCTTCATAAATGTGACAACATAAGATTTTCATGCATTCTTGTTCCAAAATAATAAGACCTTCTTTATGTAAGTGACAGCTGCCACTTAAGGTTGATTCACATGTACATGTGTTATTTCTTATCCAAAATAATTAAATGGCTTAAAAAATCTGTCCAATTTCAGTAAAAGTTTCATGTCCACTTATTAACATGTCGTACCTAAACATATCAACATATAAGTTGGATCGATTTACTTTTAAGTATCCTTAACTATGGTTGATTCTCTCATACTTTGTTTACTTGGTTTATGTTCCTATGTTTCAGCCCAAAAATGCTTCAAATTTACTCCACAATAAAAAACAAGATCAATCTTGATCTATCGTAAATCCATGCGATCAAATTTATGTTTGGTCCATTTTCATACCAGTCAACTCCAATATTTTTTGACTATCATTTGACTTTAATACTTATCATTCAGGGTTGGGTTCTTAATTCACCTTTTAGCAAAAAAAATTACGTTCTCCTAAAAACATCATTCACACAAAATGAAATTTTGTAGACACGTGAAAAGAAAATTTTGGGGTTTTACAATCACCCCTCCTTACAAAAATTTCGTCCTAGAAATTTAACCAAGCATACAATGACATGCTCAAAATAAATAGGGATATAACGCAGGCATTTGGTGTTCAGACTCCCATGTAGCTTCTTCTACTGCTTGATTGCTCCACAACACTTTAACTAAAGGAGTAATCTTATTACGTAGAACCTAGTCTCTACGGTCAATAATTGGCACAAGTTCTTTTTCCAAAGTCAAATCTTCCTTGAAATTCACTGGTTGCTCTGTGATTGCATGAGATGGATCAACTAGATATTTGTGAAGCATAAACATATGAAAGACATTGTGAATCTTTGCAAGTTCGTTTGGTAACTTCAATCGATATGCAACTGATCCAATCCTCTTCGTAACTTAATACGTTCCCATGTAACGCGGACTTAATTTACTGCATTTCCCAAATCTCAATATTCCTTTCCAAAATCTTAAGAAATACCTTATCTCTAATTTCAAATGCAAGATCACTATGGCAATTATCCACATAACTTTACTGTCTATCCTGAGCTATTTTTAATCTTTCCCGAATAATCTGAACTTTATCTGTTGTCACTTGTATAAGTTCGAGACCTATTAGTTTCCTTTCACCTACCTCATCCCAACATATTGGAGTTCTACATTTTCTTTCATAAAGCGTCTCATAAGGGACTATGCCAATGCTGACCTAATAACTGTTATTGTAGGTAAACTCTATTAGTGGTAAGTATGTATCCTAACTCCCCTTGAACTCTATGACACATAATCTAAGCATATCCTCAAGTGTCTGAATAGTTCTCTTTGACTGACCATCCGTTTGAGGGTGAAAGGCAGTGCTAAACTTCAAGCATATACCTAAGGCTTTTTTTAAGCTGGGCCAAAATTTTGATGTAAACCTAGGGCCATGATCTGAGATAATAGAAATCGATGTACCATGGAGTCTTACTATCTTATCCATATATAGCTGAGCTAACTTGTTTAAAGGATAATCATTTTTAATTGGAAGGAAAGGTGTGGACTTTGTTAACCTACCCACTATCACCTATATAGTATCGTGCCCTTTTGAATCTGTGGAAGTCCTACTACGAAATCCATGATAATCTTCTCCCACTTCCATTCTAGGATATGGAGGGGATGCATTAATCTTGCAGGCTTCTGATGTTCTGCTTTTGCTTGCTGACAGATTAGACACTTAGAAATGAACTCTGCTATTTCCTTTTCATCCCTCTCCACCAATAGTGTTCTTTGAGAGTGTGGTACATTTTTGTGTTACCCGGATGCATAACATAAGCTGAGGAGTGAGCTTCCTCTAAGGTCTCTTTCTTTAATTCTTCTACATTTGGTACACATAATCATTGCCCCCTTACCACTGTACCATCCTCCTTGATAGTAAGATCCATTCTCTGTCCAATCTCAACTTCTGTCTTTAATTTCATTAACTATCGATTTGTTTTTGTCTCTTTCTAATTTAATGCACCAAGATGGGGTGAACGTGAAAGGTAGCAATTAATGTTGTTGAATTTGTCATATCCAATTGCACTCATAGAGACCTCATTTCCATAAGAAGTGGAAGATATATCGTCTTAAGTTATGATATCAAACTAGTAGGTCTCTTACTTAAGGCATCAACCACTACATTGGCTTTTCTAGGATGGTACTCTATCTTACAATCATAATCTTTTATTAACTCCAACCATCGCCTCTGCCATATGTTCATTTCCTTCTGAGTAAACAAATATTTCAGACTCTTATGATCCGTGAAAATCTTACAGGGAACACCATACAAGTAATGCCTCTATATTCTCAATGCAACAACTACTGCTGTCAATTCTAAATCATGGGTAGATAGTTCTGTTCATACTTCTTCAATTGCCTAGAAGCATAGGCTACAACTTTATCATTCTGCATAAGTACACACCCTAATCCCTATCTTGAGGCATCATTATACACTACAAATTCATCAGTTCGTGTTGGTAATGTGAGCATCGGGGTTGTTGTCAGCCTTTCTTTCAATTCAGCAAAACTTCATTGACAAGCATCTGGCCACTCAAATTTCTCCTCTTTTCACATCAACTTGGTCAGTGGACTCGCTTTTATAGAAAATCCTTCAACAAATTTCCTATAATAGCCTGCCAATTTAAAAAAACTCCTAACTTCCTTCATAGTTGTGAGAGGTCTCTAATTAGTAACAACTTCAATCTTTTGGGGATCCACACTAAGTCCTTCAACTGAGATGACATTGTAGCACCCCAATCCCGCAAGACCTGAACCCGACATCGATGGGTGATATCCGAGTCCGTGCCCCGCGAGGGTGGAGTGCTAGAACACTCAATCAATTCAAATCTCATTACAAAGTTTTTTTTTGAAACAATGCACACTTTTGTGGAAAATCAATAATCAATTCGGGCCCGTATCAATCATAAACTTTTTCAATCACAGCCATACAATTATTAGAATTACAAT